>BPLR01013652.1:0-27719 GCA_021605095.1 Caerostris extrusa
ATTGCATAAGTAAATCCTATCTTGCAAAATTTTCAACTTCTATAAACTACGCATAAACACTTATAATGATATTTCGATTAAGACCTCATAGGATCATAAATCGTAGCAAAATTATTTTCTGTTTCTTTGATAGCAAGTTAGTAACAATTTGCGTAAAGAACACAATAGGTAAATCATAACCAAAGAGAACTGAAATAATAAAGATGCAAAATTGATGAGTTTGAGACTTGGAGAATTCTCATGTTTTCTGAAATGTGTTTACATTCTAGGAATGCTTTGGCATAGATTTACAACTTAGTCACTATGGAATTTGTTTTGCAAAGAAAGAGAAGAAATGTTCTACTGAAGGAATACCTCCGAAGATGCTTAATGACATATTATTATTTTTTAACTTGTCGAAAACAAGTTAAAAACGAATCTAGTGTGGTACTTGTAGTGAAGTTTAACTTCTCAAGAACCCATTATTCTTGCTGGCAAATTTGGCAACGAGATAATAGCATTGATAAATGGGTCAATCCGCCTTTGTAAGACTAGGGGAGGTGGGAATAATACCGTTCAGAAGAGCTTCAAAGGAATAATTACTCCCAATTTTTCATGTCATATTAAAATAAAATCTCATGAAATTATAATCAGAAATCCAAATAATGAGAATATACTGTCATAAGCACAATCGTTCATTTTTTTTTTAAATTGTTACGGCCAGCAGCAATAATTTGACTAATTTATATTTGCACTGCTGACTTTTTCATCTTTTACCTCAGACATATTTTCTTTCCTTACTATGTAAAATATTTGCAATTTTTAATTTGACTCATGAGAGGTCTACTAATGTGCTGATAATTTCATCGCATTTTTCATAAATGTCTACCTCCCGCTAGAAAATACTGTGTCCAAAAAGTAAAAACCAATTTACAATTTAAATTTCCAGGCATATGAGATTTGAATTTTTTTTTTTTTTTAGGTTGGTGGCACTGTCCTTGACATTTGTGTGAAATTTCACGTTAAAATATTTATTAGTGATTGAGTTAGGGGCTTGCCTTGTGAGACGCTAAAACTGATATCGGCGATTTTGAAATGTCTGAATGAATTGACCAAAGAACTTGCGTTCAATTTGTTTTGCGGAATGAATATTCGTGCGGGAAAATGTAGAAACGTTGCAGAAGGCATTCGGTGAGTAAACTACACTCATGTCCATAAATTAAGGATAATTCAGAATCACACAGAAATTGAAATCTAAAATAAAAATTTCACCTGTAGAATTATCACACACATCTTGAAGAAGAATATGCAAATTACAGGAAACCACCAGATGTCGTGGATAGTACGTCACAATGACGAGAGTGTAAGAGAGGGCTAATGGTGGCAAATGGATAAGGAATGGTGGCAAAGAAGTAAAATTGTTCACAAGCGCTTTAAAAGCCTTTCAGTGCAATAACCGCATAGTTATGGTACAAAGGAAGCATTTGGATGATTTTTACGTGGTAGAATTATCGGACGACTGGAATGTGGACGTACCCAGCTGGAAGTATCCGAGGAACTTGGAATCGCCCAGAGTGTCATCTCCAGGCTTTGGAAACGATTCCAAGATGATGGCAATGTGAGTAGATGTTATAGCACAGGTCCCCCGAGTTACAACGTCGAATGAGGACCGATATTTAGCAGTTACTGCCAAAAGAAACAGACGAGCACAGCATCAGACCTGTCTCGTCAGCTCTCTTCAACTACCGGTACGACAGTTTCAAGGCAGACCGTGTACAGACGCTTAGGCACATTGGTCTATATGCTCGTAGGCCTGTCAGATGTGTTCCATTTACCGCAACTCACTGTCGCATGCGATTAACCTGGAGTAGAGAGCATGCATTGTGGACACAGCAACAGTGGCCTTGTGTGATCTTTTCCGACGAGTCCGGGTTTAGTTTGCAGTCTGATTCTACCAGGTACCCGGTCTAATTCTACCAGGTACCCGTTACCACCAGGAGAACACCATTGAACGACACCGTTACGGTGGTGCAGGATGGCTCGTTTGGGGAGGAATTATTCTTGGTTCCAGAACTGACCTGCATGTTCAGAGTGTAACGATGACAGGCCACATCTATCGGGATGTCATTCTGGAACAACATGTACTTTTGTTTCGGGGCCCCATGGGTGCTGAATTTCTGTTTATGGATGACAACGCCCGTCCTCACCGTGCAAACATTGTAGACGAATGCCTTCAATTGGAGGATATCACCCGTATGGATAGCCAGCATACTCACCGACTTGAATCCAAAAGAGCATGTATGGGATATGCTTGGCGGACGAATTGCAGCCCGTCAACCCCTACCATCTGTCAACCGGAACTTCGGAGGGCATTGCTTGATGAATGGTGTAATATTCCCCAAGATCAGATTGATAATTTGATACTCAGCATGCCTAGGCGTTGTAAGGCTTGTATTGCATCGTCCGGGAGACATACTCCATATTAACCATCATACTAACCATGTTATACTGTTTTTTGTAAATAGGTTCTTTTTGAAATCTGCTCCAGGGAGTAAAAATCGCAATTTTTATTAATTATGTCAAACATATAGCATCTTTTTGCTCTTTACCTTTTGTTAATAAATAGACTTTACAAATAAGTCAAATTTGTTTTGCTTCTGTCTCTTTCTTTGCCTGAACTTCATTATCCTTCATTTATGGACATGAGTGTATATCTCAAAGAAACGTTTACAAGTGGTAAGGAAAAGAACGTTGAAGACGAAGAGCGCTTTTTTGGAGGGACATTTACCAAATTTGCTTTTCAGATTCACCATTGGCTCCCCACCGTTCAACTTAATCCTTTCAGTGTTTTGTAATCAAGTTTGTCTGCGTTTTCAAATAGTACTATGGCATCGACAACTGGTCCCTAATTGTACCGAATTTAAAACTTAACTTTTAACTTCTTTTATTTTGTATTTACTTTTTCGTCAATAGTATTTTTAATTTTTTTGAGTACCACTTTAATTTGAATTTTAGAAACTTTATCTTTTATTTATTTACTAACAAGCAATCATTAGAATTCCTAGCATATTTATTAATTAAGATGAGGAGGTTTAAAGGGTATTTCCCCCTGTTGGTACTCCGTAAACGATACGCCAGTTGCCACGAAAAACGCTCTGGTCGACCCTCCACCTCAACCGACACCAAAAATTAAAGATTTGGTGATTGCAAACCGTCGATTTACAATTAGAGACCTTGCTGATGATGCTGGAATTTGAAAAGGATCTGCCAATTCCATTATAAAAATATGTTTGGGCATCAAAGGCATCAAATCTCGATTGGTACCGAAAACACTGAATTTTTTTGGAAAAACATCGACGCATTGAAGTGTCTGAAACAATGCGTTCTGACTATCAGGACAAGTTGAAACGCATAATAACTGGATATGAGACTTGGGTTTATGCTTACGACCCGGAAACAACCGATCAATCGAGCGAATATCGTGATAAAGGTGAGGCAAGACCGAAAAGAGCATGCCAAAGTTTCTCAAAAATGAATGTCATGTTGACTGTTTTCTTCGATTACCGTGGTGTGGTGTATTATGAATTCCTTCTGCCGGGCCAAACTGTCAACAAGGAATATTATTTGAGTGTTTTGCGTCGTTTGCATGAAGCTATTCGCAAAAAAAAGAGGTCACATTTATGGAAAGGCAACTCTTGGTTTATGCTCACACTGCATTGATTCTTTTTCGCCAAAAATGAAGCCCATATCGTTCCACAACCCCGTATTCACACCGTGCGACATCTGGCTATTCCCTAAACTCAAAGACCCCTCCGGGGACACCGTTTTGAGTCGATTGGAGATTTAACGTGAATCGACGCGCGCTTTGAAGGCATCCCGGCCAATGACTTTTTAGCATGCATTAAAGATTGGAAAAAAGTTGGCAAAAGTGCTTTGTGTCCGGAGGAATTACTTTGATGGCGATGAAATAAATTTGAAAGAATAAATAAAGTGTTTTTGAAAAAAATAGAAATTGATCTTACTTTTTGGGTGTAACAATTATTTATTGCTATGTAACAATTATTTATTGCTATGTAACAATTATTTATTGTATTTTTAGTAAGATGGATGAAAGACGAGAACACTAATACTAAATGCTGTGTTTTTTTTATTGAAATCATTTTAACTGCTATTAAATTTCATCAAGAGATGTGGTATGCAATGTATTGGGTTGACAAGACAGCAATTTCGCCATTTAAATAAATAGTGAAAACGGATATAACTATCGAAACTAAACGAAATTTCTTGTCGTTTTAATGAAATTTTCTGAAAAATATTTTGGCGAAATACGGTTTGCCGCACTATTTATATAAATTGTGAAAGCCAAAATTATTTTCATGCCAAACCTAGTGTAACCATCAACATTTTGCAATACTATATTTAGATTTCCTATTATTTTTCTGTTAGTAATAAATTATCGCATCATTTTTTAAACATTTTCAATTGAGTTTGAAATAATGTAAAAAATAAAATAGCTTTAAATGATTAAAAAACATTTTAAATTTATTCATATTTTTTAACATCTTACCTATTTTTACAGAGTTAGAGAATTCAACTAGTTAAGTTTTGTAACAAAATGCTAACTTTTCAACGAAACAGTTATGACGTTTCAATAGGGATGGCACCATAGGATGGCCGAAGATCTTCATGTAATCCAATCATCTGTCCTCCATCTTTTAATGCAGTAAGATTTTTTGACGTTAAAGATCGTAAGTGACCGTTTATAGTTTATATAGCACACGGGTCAGCCAAAATTGATGTGTCCATTGTTTAATATTAATTCTATCTTTTAATAACATTAAGATGAAAATAAAATTATTTAAAATCTTTCTGGTACAAATCTGCCTGTTTAATGCTGTTGTGTTGTGATCTTTATTTTATAACGTCATTCGCTTGCATCGAATTTAAAAATGAACAATGTTAAAAAAAGGTATTTAACTGACATTTGATGACTTGGAGTAATTAATGAAAATTTTTTTGGATAGTAAAAATATTGTTTTCTTCTTCTTCTTCATTGGCGCAACAGTCATGTTGGGCCAGGGCATCTACCGACAGGCAGATTTCGAGACATTTTTTTTTTCTTTTTACAGGGTAGAATGGTCAAAGCCCTACCTCCAATGCTCTTACAGTCATATTAGATCGGGACCTACGGCTTAAAGTGAATTCCGAACCACTACAAACATCAAGGCACGGACGGAACTCGAATTCGAAACCTGTGGCTGAACGCCAGAGTACTAGTCCCTCGACCACCAAAGTTCCAAAATATTGTTTTATATCCAGAAAATATCCTATTATCATAGTGAAAAAAACCAGTTGACTTATTGAATTAATATGAAGTTTATAACACAAAAGCTAGAAAATAATCTAAATGTAACATTCGTGAATGGTACTGTAGCATGGGAAGTCTAAACAAGTAACTTCAATAAAAATTAAACGTAGAACTTGTAGCACTCCAGGATAAATATTCCTACATTTTTTTTTTTTTCATTTCTACTACTCTGAAACTATCACAAATTATTCAAGGGGAAAAAATGTTTCCCCTTGTGTTCCTTTTATTTTGTATCATGAACTAGCGACTGTATACCGGCTTTTTACTTCGGACTAAGGATGTTTGATTTTTAATTGAGTTCCCTCAATTCTAAAGTCCAACGATCCCTCTGCATGTCTATCCACATGGTAGTTCAAAAACATGCAATGAATCGAATAAGAAATCCATATTTGGGATCATTTATTCAAGATCTACATGCATAAGAGATTCGCTCGTATTTTGATCTACATACTCATGTAAAGCCATTTGTTCCATATTTAAAATCATCATTCCTTGATTGCAAACTAAAATATTCACTCAATTGTCACAATCAGCAATCACACCCCAAAATGAACTTATTGTTCATTTGAATTGAATGTTAAAATTGGTGAATTGTTAAAATTGTTCTTAAAACTAAACTAAATTTTTAATTGTTAAATTATTCTTAAATTCTTAAATTATTTTTAAATTGTTAAATTTAAATTCTTAAATACTTAATTATTTGATTTGTTGTTATACGTCTTAAATTCTTTAAATTCTTAAATTGTTAAATCTTAAAATTGTTCATTAATAAGCTATACTTCTTATTAATGAACAATTTTAATTTTTAACTATTTCTTTAAACTTCATTTATTTAATTAATGTAAATTATTTGTAACAAATATTTCTATTTCTCTTTATAATTGAAAAATATCGTAAATAATTTATGTCGTTAATTAATGAATTGATGACAATAATTTAATTAATTTTTATGTCATAAATTAATGAACAAAGATACTTAAAAACTTGTAACATATAGTATACACCAATTTAAAAAAAATATATGTAAAATATTCAATAGAAAAGCAACAATTATTTTGTCATCAATTAATAAAAGTATTTCATTCATCGTTATAACAATATTTAACCATGTGTTTCACAAATGACGTTAACTAAATTAAAAAGAACTCAAATTTCAGTTAAGGATTATGTGTATTATGGTGTTCCGCATTAGAAAAAAACATTTGACATGTTTTAATGATTCGTTTATAGTAAAACTTGAGAGAGCTCACTTAATTTGTAGGAAAAACTTAATGAACTGTGTATCTAAAGTGATATCTCTTATTGCGTTGACCTCATTAGAACTTTGACCATAAAAATCTTAACAGTTTCAAACATAAACACTGTTTATTGAAAAGTTTACTTGAAGTTAAAGCGAATCTTGGATTGCTATGGTGTGGGCAGTTGAGATCTTTAACTGTTTACATCATTACCATAGTAGTAAACAAAGCTTATTTTCAGTACCTTAATTATTTTGTCGGCTAAGTTCATTGCTTTTAGGTGTCTACCTTTCCTTCATGTCAACTTTTATTTGTTAGCTAAGATTATATAACTTGCAAACTGAATTTTTTTGCTTCTAAGATGCCTTACGAAAAGTGAATATATTAATAATAATATAATAATTTGAATAAAAAAACTCGGATGAAAATTACAGTTGTATAAAAATCTAATCCATTATCATGACATAAGATGCCCATGTACCGTATTATATTATGATGTCCTTCAAATACATTCCAGAGAAATAATTGGGGTTAAAATCTAAAATAGGAGTTGTATTTGTACCGCATACTCAATATGATTAACTTCGTTTTAAACAATACTTTTAATATTAAAAATTCTTCTGGCTTATGTTGATGGCATTTTCTCTAAGTCACACTCTATCGTGTTAGTATTAGTATTCATTCCTGTTCAATAGATATAAAATATTACTCTAGAGGAAATAGAGTATTGCTTCTATCATCATTGTTGGAAGTTCTCCAGTATTTCAATTTTCAATATTCCAGTATTTCAAGTTCTCCAGTATGCTTGATTAATGTGCTGCTATTTTCTTGTCCATATTCTCAGTCGTGTTCATTCGAAAACATCCAAATGAAAAGGTGTAGTAAAATCTACAACTATTTTTTTTTCAGTAAAAAAAGGTACAAAGAGTTTTGTTTAAATAAGTGGTTGGCAAATGTACAGTATAGCTAAAAGGTCTATTCTCTTGGAGTTAACTTAAATACAAAATCTCTATATAAGTTATTTTTAAATAAACATTATCTATGTAAACTTCATGAAACTATTTAAATATCTGACTAAACTTCGTGAAGTTATTTTAACAATTAAAAATATTTTCGGTAAGTTTTAAAAATGTCTTTTCAAACAAAAAGTGTTGAATTGAAAAGAACAATGAATTTTTTTTTTAAATCATTCGATTATTTATGCATCAATACAACTTGATTTAGAAAAATTCAACCAATAAAAATGGTGCATTATGTATACTTATATTAAAGTAATATTTAAATCTACATTATGTTTAAAATTCAAAATAATCTTAAAATCCTTTAAACAAACAACCAATTTAAAAACTGTTGACGTCGGAATTTATCTAGATATATATCTTTCCGTGGCGCTTCTAGCGACAAATATGCAAACCACACGAGTAGAAATGGAGATGGGAAAAAAAAACAGATGGGACATACCAGACCAAAACTAATTTCTTCTCAAATGCCATGGATAATCATTTGTTCTATCATTTACACAATAATAATTCTGTTAATTGCAATTGTTGTTATAATAAATTGTAGATCAAATTATTGCTAAAACGCTGTATATCTCAAGAAAACAAGAAATGAAACAAGGTTTTTATCTAAAGAACAATCCTAGATTACACTTTGATAGTACAGTAAAGTTTTCTTTTATAAAAATAACTAATGCATTATGATGTGGCTTTTAAAATTTTCACCATTTTCTCAGACGTAAAAACACCAAAAAGAAAAAAAAAAGAGTGATACATTTCCGCAATTAAATTTTAAAAAAAAAAAAATTGTATTCAGCGTTAACTTTTATTAGTTCTAAATTAACTGTTTGCTTCTTCTCCTTGCTTGGTTGTCATATTTGTCACTAGAGGCGCACTAACAAATATTTATCTAGACAAATTCCAACATCAAAAGTTTAACATTGGTTGTTTGTTTAAGGACTTTAGAATAGTCTGGAATTTTTAAACATAATTTAGATTTAAAAATTATTAAGTTAATTGCAATTATCCATAATAAATAAGATCTTATTAAAAAGTTTTTAACTATATTGTTGTCTCATTACTAAGTTCATAATCTGCTCACAAATATTCAAAACTAACGTAGCTTCTACTTTTCTACCTAATTTTAATTTGCGCTTAAGTATAATGTCGCTCCAATCTATTCTTTATTTTATTTATTTACTTCTTAATGAGTTAATAATATGCATCTTATTATTATTATTCATGAGGTAATATTTATAAAAAAAAATCAAAATTAAATAAATTTTAAAAACTAAATTATTTTAAAATTAAAAAAATAAACCGTGAAAATAAACATAACGTAAACAAATGTAAAAAAAAATTCAGAATATTATAAAGGAAAGATTTAAAACGTCTATTGTAATTTAAAAAAACAATGAATACTTGAATTAAAGAACTTCGAAAAATAAAATTCAAACTTCAAAAAATTCGAAACTTAAATAATTAATTAAAATTTTTAAAAAAATTAAATGATTAATTTAAAATAAAACATATCAAGTTTTTTAAAAACAAACAATATTTTACTTCAGCATTTTTGTCAAAATATATTTAAAAACTATTTTAACCAAAAATTTTCTATTTGTTAACAATAAATTTATACATTTTTTTAACACATGATAATAAATTTATACCTTTTTTAACACATGATAATAAAATAATATCCTTTTAATTAAATGAATAAGTAATATTTAAACAAATCAAATATGAATGTCAATATTCAGTGAACTAAATAATTGAGTAATAACATTTCAAATAATTTATTTTCTCCTAAATTGATTTATAAAAACAAACGTTAAAAACTATTTATTTTACAAGAAAATAAGAGATTGAACTTTTATTTTATGAATAAAATTAAATGAACAGAATGCTCATAAATAATTAATCAAGGAAATGAAGAGATTCTATGAGAAATTTATTTTTGAGAGAATTTGAGAAATTGATTATTTAATACATAAAATTTTATGAATAGAAATAAATATCCAAATAATGTTATTGCGAAATTCAATAAATAAATTAACCATTGCATGTTAAATGTTAAATAAATGTTAAATTATAAATGTTAAAATATGAATGAATGCTAAATTAATCACTGCATGCTAAATGTTAAATTATGAATGAATGCTAAATTTGAATAAAATTTCATGAACCAATTCATTCAACAATGAATAATCAAAAAAGGAAAAATTTAACCAAAAAATGCAAATTAAAAGACAAAAAAAGTCAAAAATATATTCCAGTTAACTTTAACCATTGATTAAAAACTTAAAAATAAATATATAACAATTAAACTCTTGACAAATAAATAATTAATTAAATAATTGAAATCAAATAAATATATTGTTGTAGGTTTAAGAATCAATATTAATAAAGGCATTCGAAAAATACCAACTATATAAAAGATCTTTAACAAATCAAGGTTATAAAGAAATTTGACACATTTCTTTATTTAATAAATAAAAAATAAATTAATAAAAACATCAATTAAAAAAATTTTAAAAAACCAGAAAGCTTTCCAATTAATTCTGATGAATACCTGAGAAACTTCTTAAATAAAATAATTTTAATCTTAAAATATAATAAAATAGTTATATGAATTCTTTAGTATATAATAATAATTAATTATATTAGATAAATAAAAGTAATAATAATAAATTACTATTTTCGAATAAAAAAAAATTATTTTGAATTGCTAATTCGAAATAGTTTAACAATTTTTTTAACCTAGAACAGAATTCGAAATAAATCAAGGTTATAACAAAAATTTTAACAAAACAAATAAAAAAATAAGCATGCAAAATCACTTTAATTGATTAACCAATAATAAAAATATTATTCTAAATAAAATAATTGAATTGAGAGGCTCACCTAGAAGAAAATTCGAACGAAATTCGTCGGGAACAGAAACCAGAACCCTCGAAGAGTGTCTCAAAAGGAAAGGGCTGTTCCGCAGACAAGGAACAGAGCAAGCAAAACAAACCAAGAAAACAAATGGATCGAGGGATGCAAGGTCACGTGGCATAGAATATCCCCCCTTTTACCGCTCATTGTGAACTGGGAAGAGCAAAGCTGATGACTCAAAAGTTGGCAAGACCCGACACTGCCACCTTGCAGATTTTGGTCATCAAAACATCTTCCCCCTAGAGAATGCAAGCGATACGGTTGATAACAATACAATGTTGCCACTGCTAACCAACTCAATTCACATCTCAAAACTTTACTTCTAAACGTATGTTAAGAGAAATGTATTAATTCTTCTTTTGAAAGCCAAAAACAAAGTAAATAACCAGTGACGGATTTAGGTTCGATGGAGTAGGTCCAAATTAATTTGACGCCCTTATATATAAAAATAATAGTAATAATAATAATACGAATAGTAATAATGGATTCGAATTAAATTAAGGTATTGAATATAGGCATGAATTATATAAACTAGCTGACCCGGCAAACGTTGTTTTGTCATATACATTATTTCTATAAAATATTTTTTTAGTTAAATAAAAAAAAAAACTAACTATGTGTGTGGAAATCTGGTTATGATTGAAAGAGGAATGGAATGTTGTAGACAATGACGGCGTATAAAATGATAATACACTAACCATTTATTTATTTCATCCTTTATATTTTATTAAATTAATAAATATATTTTTAAATTACATTATATAATAGCTGTATATACATCAAAAATTGTTATTTACATATTTACTATTAATTATGGCAATTAAAAAATAATCAACATCATTCTCTAAGTGCAATTGAGTGTACAATATTTTTGGTTAGTTCGTCTTTAGCCAACACCAACAAACTGAATGGTTTTACCCAGACGCAAACATGTCACGTATAGTTGTCCGTGGGAAAACATGGTGTGCCCAAATCTAACCACAGACAGACATTCTTTGGCCTTGCGACTTATTGATTGTCATTGTGAATGCCAATCTAATTGAAATTGAATACGTTTGAATTCAATTGGCACATATATGGCAATCATATGGATTCGTGGCAGCAATACTCGCCTCGGTACTTGCCATTCAAAATGCTGGATTCGATAACGTTTTTCATTAATTTTTTAATGACTAATCGCGTTATAAATGATGCGGTGGCATGCCTGGCAAATCCAATGAATTCAAAAACTCAATTGGATAATTTACAGCTTCATTGGCATCGCAAACTGTATTGATAGATTTGTATGACACCAAGTCCCCTGGCAACAACTGTTGTATCTTGGAATTTAAACCATTGACGTCCACATGTTTTGCTGCCAAAATTGTTCTTTCTGCCTACCAAACAAGATTTTTGAATTGTGTGCATACATAGGGAAATATGTGGTCGATGATTATTTTGCGAGTCGATGATTGTGCAGAAATCTGTCGGCAATTTTATGTATCCAGTATTTTCATGTACAGCAACTTTTCCATCGCCAAAATCTAACAGTTGTTTTGAGAATGTTTCAGCGGATGGATCTTGAAGCATTTGAACGCGCATGTTTATTTTAGTTGTCATTTTTCAACATTACGCCACAGTGACGATGATTTTAAGCAAGCGTTGATCTCACAGCGTACGTTGAAAGTGGAATCACAGGAAGTGTTTGCCTGAAATCACCTGAAAGGAGTAATAGAGTGCCGCCAAATAGTTTGTCGTGTTTTTTATATCCTTCAATGTCCTGTTCAATGCCTCAATCGAATGTTTGTGTGCCGTAGTGCATTCATCCCAGATGATAATTTTACACTGTTTCAGCACTGTGGCCATGGACGATTTTTTTTTATATTGCACATTGCATCTGGGTTATTTTGAATATTCAGTGGCAGCTTAAATACTGAATGATCTGTTCTGCCTCCATTTAACAAAGTAGCTGCAATCCCAGATGATGCAACGACCAATGCGATGCCATTTTTTGATCGTATCTCGGCAAGAAGTAGCGAAATGAGAAATGTTTTGTCAGCTTCACCTGGTGCATCCAAAAATCCCCCTTGTCCTGCCGAAACTGCCAGCATAATGCAGTCGTAAATGGTTTTTTGTTCGTCAGTCAATAGTGGGACATTGCGATTAACAATCGCTGCCATTTACAGTATTGTACTGCAGTTCACGACTCATATCAGTGTTGATTAAATCAGACGCACTTCGATTTGGTGAACTCATACCAAAATGAATGATTTGTAAATTGGCAATGACAATGCAAAGATCCTCGATAGCAATCAATTTTTCATTGTACATTGCGTCGCTTAATGATATCATTAGATCGTTCACATTGTACGATATCGATGCAATATATCTTCAGTCATTGAATTTTTGATTATCCCACAACGTTTGTGCTCGACAAATTTGTGTTCCTGTACAGCTTAATGCTGCTTCAGTAAGCCTACTGTCCCAATGATTGTCGTCTTCTAGCAAGCCTAGTGCAAGGCATACATCTTTATATGTTGGATACTGTTGTCCATTTACTTTACGTATATCTTGAAATGACAATGGTCCGGGGACACTAACCAACATCAGTCGCAGATAAAAGCACTCACTGCCTTGGATTGACTGTATATACACAATCCAAATTGTTTGATTTAAATAAACTGGGGCATGCATCAACTGGTGTGCCTTGCTTCGGGGCATCCATTTTTTTGATTGAGTCTACGTAAAATAACGTGGTACTTCTGATTAGAGTAGTGTTTGTGTGAAGTCACCAAAAGCATCCTCACGATTACACAATTCAAAAAATTCGGTGAGTGTAGTTTTTGATGGATTTATAACAAGATCGCGCTGTCTCATTAGTGAAAAATACGCGCTGGTCATTTTCAAGATGGACAGCTAAATGGATAACTGCTGGATTCCGCTCATGAATTGGGAAACCGAAGATACGCCAGACAGCTTCATTGAGCGGCCAATTTGGTTGTTCGTTATTTCATCGTTGTTATTCAATGGAGGAGCATTCACATTGGTATTTTCAATTCTAAATACAGCCATATCACTTCCTTTATTCACATACTTTCAAATATATTTGATGCTCTTTTACCGAACTGCAGAATTCAACATTAATATGAGCATTGAACGTTTTGCTCAGCAGAGGTGAATACGGTGCAACCCAACGATTGTCAATCTCAATGTCTACTTTACTGATAGTTTTAGTAAATTATTGCCCGCCATTATCGGTACTTTTTCGACGATATATTGATACCCGTCGACATGTGTGACCGTATCGTTGGTGAAATCTTTAGGAAAACACTTTGTACATTTTCCATCTACCATGCAAGGCGATAAATGATTCAGATGGCCGCATGGGCCATGAATCATGTTTGTAGTGACAATATCAAACAATAATTGATCAGTAGTCGAATTTGGAATTTCTGCAGAAATTAAACTATCTATATCTTCAGGACGCATTTTGTCGATGAACCAAATCAAAATGTGAACATGGGGTAATCCTCGCTTTTGCCACTCAACCTAATACATTCAGCAACGTGTGGAGCCAAATATAAAAAATAAAATATTTTATAATTTTTTTTTTTAATTATTGTCTTTTTCTTGGATTTTTGTGTGATTTCCGTTTCTCATGACTATAATATGCTCCACTTTAAAAAAGGAAAAGTTTTATATTAAACCCATAAATCATAATGATTCCTAATTTTGTCATTTGAAAGCGATTTTAACACAAACGGGATGGCCATTTTTCAAATTAGATGTTTTCATAGAAAACATTTGTTGTTCTGCTTTTCCTGCAATAACAACAACAATAACAAAAAGAAGAAAAAAAGCATCGCTAAATTCGGTCTAGTTTTTCAGATATTTCTAATAAAAGTGGAAATTCGAAAATACGCTGTGTGTATATGTGTGTGTCAGTGGTTTTTCCGATTTGACCTTACTCGTTTGCATTACCCACGCAAAAGTTGAATCCCCGTAAAAAAACCCTGCAGACCCAAAGACGCGAGATGCAATTGTAAAACTGCAGAGTTGGTTCGCGTTCCGGTGCCAAATTCGATTCTAAAATGCATCTCGGCAAACCTGAGCGACTGTATTTTTAAACTAGACGCTTGACTAAGCAAATAAATGAGATCGCAGTTCATTCACTCGTCTTTTTTTCGAGCACTGCCATCTGGTGGAGAAATTCTGACTTAAAAAGGTAAATGAATGTGTAAATTAAAATTAATTCAAAGTATTTAATGAATACAGGTATCTAATTACTGTATAAATATATTAAAAAACAAATAATTTTTAATGTCCATATTCAAAAAGTGCATACTCTATCATATGTTCTATATATATTATTTTAACTGTAATTAGTCGAGTAGCATCTTAATAATGAGTATAACAACCCATTGCACAACTAATGCTTCGTATAGATTAAAACGGAAGATAGCTTCCGCAAAAACGTTTCTAAGATAACATCTTGTTTTAAAAGATACTATTCTTTTATCTTTACGATACCAGTGTTTCACTTTTAAAACTGATTATCATTGGATACTACAAACTCATATCATCGAACGTCAGCCAATCAGAAGCCTGAAAGGTCATGAGATCACGAATCTGGTTGACTGGTGTTCGTTTACGTAAAATTTTAGTATCCGGTGGAATTCTACTTTTATTTTTTAATTCTAATTCATTTTTTTTTTTTTTTCCTTTAACATATTGGAGCCTCATTTTCGTTCCAATGTATTTTTGAAAATAAATCAGCTCTGATATTGAACCTGAGTCCGTTTGTACTTTTTAATTGTTAGTGCTGCTTCTAGTTTCCTTTTTTATTTTTTATTGTAAATCAATGGAGCTCAGGCTTTACTAATGTGTTCCCTAAAAGAAGACTTTTTCTTACCGGATGACTTTTAGGAGTAATTGGTCCCCGTTTTAATTACCTTTAGTAATCTTTTTACATAATACAAATTATCTTTATATTAATAGATTATCTATCTAAACATTATGCATAATCAAATTGGCGTCCTTATTATTACATAGTTTAGAGTTTTATTTTTTAAATTAATGCATTTGAAATTTTAAAATAAATATATGCCGATATTTTATAGTCAAATGAATTTATAAAAAATATTGGATAATAATCGATTTATTATTGCACAGGAAAACTGAATTCTGAACATCATAATGTATCCGATTTAGGATAAAATGTACGAATTAAGTATGATAATCTAAAACTGATCAATATCCAAAATTTATCATATTTCATTTTTACTAACAAAGTTGTTTAGAAACATATTATAAAGTTATCCAATATATATATATATATATACACTTATGTCCATAAATTAAGGATAATGAAGTTTAGGCAAAGAAAGAGACAGAAGCAAAACAAATTTGACTTATTTGTAAAGTCTATTTATTAAACAAAAGGTAAAAAGCAAAAAAGATGCTATATGTTTGACATAATTAATAAAAATTGCGATTTTTACTCCCTGGAGCAAATTTCAAAAAAGAACCTATTTACAAAAACAGTATAACATGGTTAGTATGATGGTTAATATGGAGTATGTCTCCTGTACGATGCAATACAGGCCTTACAACGCCTAGGCATGCTGAGTATCAAATTATCAATCTGATCTTGGGGAATATTACACCACTCATCAAGCAATGCCCTCCGAAGTTCCGGTTGGCAGGTGGGAGGGGGTTGACGGGCTGCAATTCGTCGGCCAAGCATATCCCACACATGCTCTATTGATTCAAGCCCGGTAAGTATGCTGGCCAATCCATACGGGTGATATCCTCCAATTGAAGGCATTCGTCTACAATGTTTGCACGGTGAGGACGGGCGTTGTCATCCATAAACAGAAATTCAGCACCCATGGCGCCCCGAAACAAACGTACATGTTGTTCCAGAATGACATCCCGATAGATGTGGCCTGTCATCGTTACACTCAGAACATGCAGGTCAGTTCTGGAACCAAGAATAATTCCTCCCCAAACGAGCCATCCTGCACCAGCGTAACGGTGTCGTTCAATGGTGTTCTTTGGTGGTAACGGGTACCTGGCGCTCTCCATATGAAAGTCCGGCGAGAATCAGACTGCAAACTAAACCTGACTCGTCGGAAAACATCACACAAGACCACTGTTGCGGTGTCCACAATGCATGCTCTCTACTCCAGGTTAATCGCAGGCGACAGTGAGTTGCGGTAAAGTGGAACACATCTGACAGGCCTACGAGCACATAGACCAATGTGCCCTAAGCGTCTGTACACGGTCTGCCTTGAAACTGTGGTACCGGCAGCTGAAGAGAGCTGACGAGACAGGTCTGATACTGTGCTCCGTCATTTTCTTTTGGCAGTAACTGCTAAACACCGGTTCTCATTCGGCGTTGTAACTCGGGGGCGACCTGTGCTGTAACATCTACTCACATTACCATCATCTTGGAATCGTTGCCAAAGCCTGGAGATGACACTCTGGGCGATTCCAAGTTCCTCGGATATTTCCAGCTGGGTACGTCCATATTCCAGTCTTCCGATAATTCTACCACGTAAACAATCATCCAAATGCTTACTTTGTGCCATAACTATGCGGTTATTGCACTGAAAGGCTTTTAAAGCGCTTGTGAACAATTTTACTTTTTGCCACCATTCCTTATAAACCCTCTCTTACACTCTCGTCATTGTGACGTACTATCCGCGCCATCTGGTGGTTTCCTGTAATTTGCATATTCTTCTTCAAGATGTGTGTGATAATTCTACAGGTGAAATTTTTATTTTAGAGTTCAATTTCTGTGTGATTCTGAATTATCCTTAATTTATGGACATGAGTGTGTGTATATGTATATATATATATATATACACTCAAGAGCCAAAACATTATGACCACCTGTCAATAACGAGTTGGCCCACCTTTGGCGCTCAACACAGCTTCAACCCGCCTTGGCATGGATTAATACCACCACTTAATACCAGTTAAATACCACCAGGCGAGTTCATTGCAAAATGTAGGGGTGGTCATAATGTTTTGACTCTTGAGTGTATATATACATTATTCTGATTCTATCAAATACTTTTATTAAAAAAAAATTTTTTAAAAACAATTTAATTAGATTTGTTTGTGGTGATTTTCAAATGTTGCTGATGTTAGTAGTTAGCTGGCGAAAATTTGATTGAAGACTTGCTTTTGGCAAATTGCATAACCTCTGTTAAATGTTGACAAGTTGAAACAATGGGTCTTGCAAACAAAAAATAAATGGTTCTTAAGCAAATAAATGAATAAGTGGTTCTTTCAAACATTCCTCTCTGAAATGTTGTTTCCAAAGATGAAGTAGCTGTCCATCTCTATTGTAGACATTACTTTTCTTTTTCTGCAAACATTTTTGTATTGAAAGGTGTATTTATTTAAGTGCTCGCTGTTTATTTTATTGTACAATTGCCACTGCTCTCATAAACCAGTAAACTTTTCTGTATTTTAAATTCCAATTTTAATTTTTGTGAAACTGTAGTTAACTTCTGTCTCGATATCAAAAAGATGATTTCAATTTTCGTTTAAAAACATTAAGTAGATAAAACAAATTGTAAAAATATATACAGTCAGTTTTGTAGAGATTTTCTTATGGGGAAAAACCTCTAAAAATACATTTTATGTTGAAAATTTTAAACATTATTTTTAAAAAAATCCTTCCAAGACTAATAAACAATTTTTTTCATACTCATTATTTAATAAAAATAAACTGCTATTCATTTAATATTAGACTTATAGGTACACGTTTATTATGAAAAGGTGTGTTTATGTTATCTGTAAATTTTTTTAAAAATGGCTCATATCATATATATTACAGTGATTTTTAATTTTATAAAAAAAGTCACAAAAAAATTAAAGAACAAATTTAGAAAAATATTTATTCAATTGTCAAACAAACAATAATTTTCATGTTTATGACAATGGATTTAATCATATATTAGTTTTGAAATAACATCCTTACTTTATCATGGCTTATTTAGTTTTTCAATTTCTTTATTAGCTCACACTCTATATATATCTTGTTCAAATTTTCAATCGTTCATAAATATTTTTATTCATCCACTCAAGTTCAAATACATTTTTCTTAAACTTGTAGTGGATGACACTGGATGTTAATACAGTTTTTTTCAAATATTAATCCATTCATTAAATTTAATTCATTAAGTTTAGTTTTTTTAGACTTAAGTTGCATATATCTACCAATAGACGGCGCCAGATAAACTTAAAAAATGAAGGAAAATTATTTATAAAGGACTTTCTGCAATAGAGTGAAAAAAGTAGGAATTGACTTTAAAAAAAAAAAAAAAATTTTATAATACTTGTTTTTTAATAATTTACATTTTTTCCGTTGTTTATGTTACATATTTTGTACTCTTGAAATTGAATGGATATAGACAAATATTAATACAGATTGTCTTTAATTGAATAGAAATTGAGCCATTTTAATTTTTAGTGTTTATGTAAGCAGAAAAAAAAAAAGACATGTTTAATTTTTTTTTTAATTTATTATTAAACTATTGTTCAATTTTATTTTTTAGAAATTATATCTTATAATACGCAAGACTTTGCAATTTCTTATGATTTGAAAACGAAGAAAAAAATTTATTCATAGGGGAAATAGATATTCGAAATGAAATTGTGTTTCAAACATATTAAGTTATTAAATTATATAAATTATTAAAAAAATTATATAAATTATTAAAAATTTAATAAATTATTAAAAAAATTAATAAATTATTAAATATATAAAAAGAAGTATATTTTTGTTATTTATGAATAAAATTGATTCTCGTATTAGATTTTGGTGAGATGCTTTCGATAATACAACATTTGCATATTGTATTATGCAATATTACCGGACATGACCAGTTTAATGGAAAACCCAATTTGATATTATATTTGAAGGTGATATGTTTTGTAAACTTTATTGCTACAAAGCAAATTCTAACAAAGATTAGCTTTTACTGGAGACATTATGAATTTTATGTGTGTGAGATTTTCTCATTAACTTAAGCTTTACTGACATTCTTTGTGTAATTAAAGCTCAGTTTCTAATCAACTTTTATCAATCTTTCTGATTTTTTATTTTTGAGCAAATATGATCGTTAGCTTTTTCTGTTGTCGATTTTTTGTATTTATTATTTTCTGGAGTATTTAATTCTACTTCTTCATTAAAATTATAATTAAATTGTGTGAAGTTTTGGCATTTCTAATTTTACCCAAAACATTTGAATAACAGATAATCCTGAAACTGTGACATTTTTATTTGAAACAGAAGACAAACAAAAAGGCCTTGTAGCGAAAAATACTTAAAGGCCTCATGACCTTGTAGAAAAGTCATGATGATGATGATTCATTTGAGCTATAAAATGTGACTTTTATAAATTTAGTGTCAAACAGTGTCACGATCAATTGTGCATATGAAAATCTCTTTGAAATTAATGTTTGAATATAATTTTTTTTACCTTTATTGTCAAATATTATTTTTTTCAATTGTACATTTTTTCATGAGGATAAACTAAAACATTTTATTAATTTAGAAAGAAAAGGACACAGGTTCAAAATTATTATGGAATATTTTAGAAGTAGAGTATTATAGAATGTATAGAAGAGTATTATACAATTATATAGTGCATTATAGAAGTAAAATAGCATTTATTAAATATTTTCTATTAAATTAGAGTTATTTTTCAAGTTTTTGATCCCAATTAAACAAAATTTATAGGTATTTATAAGCAAAGTTGTACCTCGATTTTACAGGAATTCGAACTAACATTTCGTTGGCTCGGATCCATAACCTCGAGTTATTACTATAGTTGTAGTAAACTAACTTAATACTTTAAAATTAGATATGGTAAAGTTAAACGTCTAAAAAATTCAACATGAAAGAAAAACACACCACTTGAATTAAATAGTATTTATTAAGCTATCACAGAAACATTAGCTCCAATCGTAAGCGTTCACAGGAATCGTGAAGAAAGTTATAGTAATTCCGGAAGTGATCCAGTGCAGTTTATTTTTTCAATCTCACATTGAGCGACAGTTTATCACAAACGAAAAAAGAAAAAAAAATCAGTGGACAGCAGTAGCTTTGCGAAGACGAAAAGGAAAGAATCCATTAGCTGTTGCTGCGAGATCAACGTGTCCTGAAAGAAAAGATCGAAAAGAATATTAAAATGGATGGAACAATGGATACATAAAGGGGAATTTACTCTGTTTAACTTAACCCTTATTCTCCCGTGTACACAAACGTGAACCAGTTCTTTTATTAGAAGTATTTCAAGACTACACCTGTGATGATACATTTTTAATGACCCTTATTGAAGCAGTCTATAAATGAGATCAGGAGTCCTTAAACTGTGGTCCGTGTGGTGTGCTTATTAATTATATTTTGCACTCATTTTACAAAAAAGAATTCATTAAGATTTTTTTCCCTTAAAAAGTAACAAAAAAAAAAAGGAGTTTTCAAATCTTAATCTTTCTATATGAAGCGTTTATTTTACTGGAGAATATCAATATTTTATTTTCTGGGAAAAAAAGAACGTCGGGAAAATACCGGAAAAGAAGAGAAACCCTCCTCCTTAACAACCTCTGGATATAATAATCGTTATATTTTATCGTTATTGTTTGGAATCCAGTTTATTATTGTTAGTTTTATGGCAATACTCACATCTGTACTTGATGTTTTCTTATACTTTTTATTATTGCTATTTTATTAATTTTGAAAAAGTTTGATAGTAAATAGCAAGAATATTTTTTTTATTAATTGAGGAATTAAAATTAATCATTTCGCTATATATGTTCAAAATGGAATAAAAATGTGTGTTGCCGTCTGATGGAAGTCCGTAACATTGATTACTAATTTTTGATAAATAAATAGATAATAATAATGACTAGATAAATTTTAGAACTTTAGGAGGAAAAAAAAACATATTTCATTTAATACTCGTATGTTCATTTATGTATTTTCAAAAGTGAATTAAAATTTACTTCTTATGCAAGTTAATATACTTATTATTACTGTAAATTAAAATTTCTAAAGTTCTATTTATTTTAATCTAGTTTTTTAAGATGAACATATTAAAAATATAGATAAAAGAATTGAAACAGCTGTTTTATCGCTAATTTTAATACGGTTACCTAAATGCCGATATAACTGCTTTTGTATTGATATAAATATTTTAATATTAATTACTGTTTAAAATATTTCATACAACAACCGCATTAATATGTTAGTAACAATGGGGGAGGGTTCCTCTAGGAATGGATTCATTATTTCCCCTTTATTTCTTATGAGAAAAATTTATTTAACACACATCTTGTTTGGCATAAGGCCATGGATCTGGAATGAATTACAGGCGTTTACTGCATTGCAGCCATTCGAAAGCCATATTGCTTTTTGGTATTGAATCTTAATAACGCATTGATGAATGGAAATATAGCAGTCAGGACAACTTACCTACGCATTGGGATCCGTATTCTTGTCCTCTGAAAGGAGCATCTGGGCTACCAGCTATTGGATCCGGCTTTTGCAAAACAAAGCCCCTGCTAGTGATCACACAACGGACATAGGACACCACACCACGAGCAACGAAACGAGAAAGGAATCTTATAAGCAGTGGCGGTTTGGGGGAAAAAAGATAGAAAACTTAAGTTCAAGTGTAGTACTTGGCCTTAACCTAGGCATAGCATTTGTTTTGGGAAATCGCCAAATTTGAGGCTAAATCGAGTAGACCATTAGAGTCCCATAAAGATTTTTATAATGTTTTGCTTCCTCAACTGTCTTGGTTGCCAAATTTGGCGGTTTTCAAAATTGCACCAAAAATTGGGATTATATTTCCAATTTTATAACATGCATTTAAGTACAATTTCTAAAGGCAGTATTTGTAAGAAGTAAATTATACTTTCCATAACTGCTTATAAATATAAATTATAGGAGACTTAATTTGACTTAGCTGTTACGATTTCCTTTTAATAGTTTCACTTAAAATGAATTAATCATTTTACAAACCGTCACTGGTTATAGTAAAGCAGATAAAACAGGAACAAAGGTGAATGAGTATTCTTCATCAGTGTGAAGTAAAAAATAGGTGAAAGTCAGAATGCAGAATGTAAAATAAAGATTAACTAAACAATTGGATTAATGATCTGCTATGTTTTAGGCAATTCGCTCAATTCAAAATAATGGCAATTAAAGTATATGAAAACTTTTAATAAAAAGTTAAAAGGTAATTGGTTAAGTGAAAAAAATAAGGCAAGGCAAACTCAACATATATATTAACAAAAATCAAAAATATTAACCTTATTATCAATAACAACAACAGAAATCTAAATAACAGCAAAAAAAGGTATAATTCTAACAGGGATATTGTTTTGATTTTACATTTTTGTATCTGAATACTGATAAAACAATATTCATTCCTCTATCAATAAATATATTCCTGATAAATTAATGATATATCTAAAAACAGATATATCATCCCATTATTTAAATTTTATTAAGAATAAAAAAAAATTATATCCTATGAAGTAAAATGGGTTTATCTATCTTTCTAAAATTGAAAAATAAATATTCAAAAACAAAACAAAATTATATAAACTTATAACCGCTATGATCTCAACAGCAAAGAATTAACAAAAACAAAACGAAAAAAAAATAATAACTACGTAAAGATCTACAAGTCCATTCAGAAAAAGTAATTAGAGAATGTATAGAAACTGGATAACAAAATTGGCGATATAAACCACATAATAAAACAACTAAAAAAAAACAAATAAAACTGCCAAATGCTTCAAGCTTTAGGGAACAGCATTTTGATTATAAGAAAATGCTAAATGCATCTCATATTACCAATATACAATCGAAAATTGGTGTCAATTATTGCCAAAACCAATTTTGTTCTAATTCTATTTTTAAAAAAATCTGAAGTCTGAAGTACATTCTGAAAAATAGTAACCACATGTTAACAAAGGCTATTTCTTTTTCTGGAATAGACTTTTTAAACATACAACACAAAGAAAAAAAAATAATCATTTGGTGGTTTTTATAGAAGGTTTGAAATGGGCCAATTAATGAAATTCAATATGCTGGGTGCCTGGAGGCGGCCTATAGGTTTGAGGAACATTGATGGAAGCATGTTGGTGGATGTAGTCGTCGAATCTGGCTTTCCTAGTTGCCTTTGGACTGGCCCGATAGTAGTTTTCTTTGTCGTTTGCATAGTTGTTGGCAGCAGGTGGGGGCCAGTTGAGGTCCTTCCTCCTGGCAGGGGAGTGGGAGGGGCTGGTGAACAGTGCTTTTCGAGTGACGGGGGGAGAAGGGGAGGGATTCCATTGGATGCGACGCCCTGACACTGGGAGATTGGGGCGTGTTGCGACCGCTGCGGTACTCATCCGCTGGAGGTGGCCAAACGCATCGTCTGCCTGTCCCTAAAAGACAAAAAGAATTACAGTTAATAGAGTTGATTTGTTTACAGAAAAGTTACCTAAGCTACTCCATTCAAAGTCATTCATTTAACAATGGGAAGCCTTTGATTGAAATAGTATGGACTACAAATGCAAGATGCAGTTTTGCTCTTACAATAAACCGATGAAAGATATGTGGCTGCAAGATACAGTTCTTCACTGGGCAAAAATCTTAACAACCCAATGAAACCTTTGTCAATGCTTTTGAAAAATGGAATCATTGCATACTTTCAAATAACATACTTGTACAGTAATTCATTGAATCTTTATATGCATTAACATCAAAAATTATATGCTTAAGATTAAATTCAACATTTGAATGGAACATTTCTCCAAATGTGCATTTTTTTAAGGTCAGTGGGCCTCCCACTTATGTATGAATAGCTCACCGACGAGTGATAAGTAAAGGACATTGATTGGTGACACCACTCCTTCATTTGAGTGTCGTATAGGAAAAAATCTCAGAGACATCCCATCATGTAGCCTGAGTATCGATGAGAGACGCTTTATACACGATTCCCCATTTACATCTACGTTTTGTTTCTGAAACAAAGTACCATTCCCAACAAATTGGCTTAAGGCTCATCTGTTGAAGGATCCTCAAATCTACAAGATATGAGAAGTTGAGCAACTTTATCAATGCGATGATTTTGTGATGAAGTCCCTTGCTATATACAAATGTCTCATTCATCTATTCGTTGAGTGTCGACTGCTGATGTATCATGAAGAAATAAGAATCATGAAGAAGAAGAACCAACGAATAAAGCAAAAGGGCATGCTCATAGCTAACAATAGAAAAAGTATTTCGCCAATCGAATGAATAAAAGAAGTTTGGTAGTTAATACGGATCTCGTCATACAACCGTCAAATCATTATTTAGCGTTACTTCTAAATTTGTTCATGCGAGATTTTTGGGTGTCTTTCATCTAAAAAATGTATTTTTCACTCGATGCTCAAAGACTAGAGGAATGTGGTATATAAAGGATCGACTTCAAAATCTTCTTATTGGTAAAGTTGCTCAACATCCAATATTTCACAGGTTCAACAACAAAGTTGGTTGTAATGGCAGGCATGAGACAATGTGGGTGTCTTTCATCTAAAAATGTTATTTTCACTCGATGCTCAAAGACTAGAGGAATGGTATATAAAGGATCGACTTCAAAATCTTCTTATTGTAAAAGTTGCTCAACATCTCATATTTCATAGGTTCAACAACAAAGTTGGTTGTAATGGCAGGCATGAGACAATTTTTTTTTCAATGTAATGTCAAATGTCAAATTTAATATGGTTTATAATATGAGTATAAAGTATTCAAGGATTCAAAATAAGGTGCATATAATATGATTCACAATAAGGTTTCGACATGTCAATAAAAGTTAAAAATTCTATTAAGTTATGCACAATATTTTTAAATTAGCAAATACTGTAAAATAAGAGAAAAAAAATATTGTATTTTTAACAAAAAGTTGCAAATATCAAGATGTGCATATCTATTGCCTAATTTTTGTAAATGTTTATTAACTCGTTTGATGTTTTAAACGTTTGCTATCTTTTTACAAACTGTGATTTACCTTGTTCTCTGACAGCTGCGGGATTAAATCCTGTTCTTGGCATGTCAACAGCTGATGATTTCTGAAGTGAAAAAGGCACAGTAAGAATTATTGCATTCATTGAGATAGATGAATTCTTATTTAAGAGTTATATTTTTAAGTTAATAACGATATACTTTATGTTCATAATTTTATCTTATTTAACCAAATTATTTTTATTTTATTATTATATTAAATATGGATTTCTGTCAATCAGTGTAGCATTTATATTATTAAAGAATATATACACACACACACAAATGTAATATTCAAATTGCTTGTTGGCTATTTTGTCAAAAAAGGGTTAAAGCACCCAGTGATATTATTAACAAAAGGAATCATCAAATATCATTGTAGTTAATAAGCAGAAATCCTGATTTGGTGATAACAAAACGGAATGATCAGTTATTATTATTGTTAACAAGTAAAACACATTGATCGTTGTTGTTTAATTAATTTTTTTATTATTATTATTGAAAAATGGGAATCACCAAACACTTGAATTCCATTGAATGAAGTGTCTTACCTTCGGCGGCCACACGGACGCCACGTTCATGGATCCGGGAGAATCCGGCATGGGGCTCCTCATTCTCTCGTTCTGGGAAGGAGGAGGGGGCCAGTCGGGTTTGGGAGGGGCGACGGGGGGAGCCTTGTACGTGATGGGGGTCCCCGAAGTGGAGTTGTGCTCAAAGATGTCTTCCTCTATGATGTGCGCTTTGGGTTTCTGAAACAGAGATATTTATGTAACTTCGACTGGAAGAGAAGAAATAGCTTTCGGAATGCGCTATGTGGTGTGTATGTAAACCAATCACATTTCAAGCATTAAACTATTCCGCTTTTAGAATGTGAATTTAGCTATATACACATGCAATTATTTTCATTTCTTTTCACTTATTAAAATGCCATTAATCTATATTCATGTGTACATTTACTTCCAGATTCTACAGTAACTGTTTAAGAAGAATAATATGAAGAAGATTGTTTTCATCCCAAATTACCGGAAACAGAAGAGTATGTGCCTTTCAAATAGAATTTTCAATTTACATATAATTTAACAGAATTTTCATAGAATTACATTTAATGTAAATGTAAATGTTAATTTAATGTTAATCTAATGTAATTAAATATTAATGTAAATGTAAATGTAAATTTACATGCAAATGTAGTTTTTAATTCCATTTACATGTAAATTTTCATTTACATTTCTAAATTATTTACTTTAGTATATGTTACTTTCACCAAAAACTGTGAGATTCCCTAATTCAATTTAAAACAAGGAACTGTAAGCGTCGTCTAAAAATGCTGGAAAAAAGCAACCACAATGAACGCTCAAATTACCATCATCTAGAATGATCTCTTAATTTTAACTTATTAACTGTTGCAATTGAAACTAAAACGAATAGAACTATTTATTCGAACAAATCTCCAACTGTGAATGTTATTAAAGCTTTATTCTTTAGATTTGTGATGAACGATATTTCTGGATTTGTTTACAGACACAAAAATCTTGAACCACCAACAGAACCCCATCAAAAGGCACTCACCAATGATTCATCGATGTTGTTGCTCATCAGTATCTGCTGTTCATACTGCTTCTGCAAGTGTTGTAACCGTACTGTTGCTTGTAGATGGCTGCCATGTTGCCGCTGTCGTGCTTCGTAGAGGCACTGCGTGGGGGAGGAGGTGGACCGACTGCAAAAAATAAATAATAATTAGCGTATTTCCTTTGTGTAAAAAAGTTCACTTGTAATCGCCCACTGTTCATCGATACTGTTTTAATTAATAAAATCGATGAGGATTTCGCCAATCTAATACTTCTCGAAGACCAGATTTTAATCTATGGAACACCATTAGAAGTCAGATCCAATAATTTTTTTAAACTGTGGTGAGAAAGTATTGCCACTTTCAAAATAATCTTATTTTGAATGTGTATTAAAAATATTTACCATTACTATCTTGTTTTGTAGTGTCTTTCATCCCAAAAAGTAGGGTTACAGCTACTCCTTTTTTCCCCCTGAATTTTTATGATATAAAAAATTGTGTGTTCCTTGGTTTATCATTAAAAAGAATTATAGTTAGATCTTAGGGTATTGCGGATTTGATAGAGTGGCTAAGTTTGAAATACAATAAACGA
>BPLR01013653.1:0-58180 GCA_021605095.1 Caerostris extrusa
CAGACTTTTGAATAACTGCGGATCATTTTGTCACGGGATGGATTCTAATAGCTGGCAACCCGTTTTGTCTCTCCAGTTCCCTACCATTCCATGATACAATAAATAAGGCAATTAGGCTAACAATAGTTAAATAAAGCTCCGCATGCTTGTGTCAAGAAATTTGAGAGCAGGACTTTATTTTATTTTATGGTTGAATTGATTTATTTGTTACTTTAACTAAAGGGATATATAGAATGTTTAACAAATTTTATGAAGGTGAATGTTTATGTAAATAAACAGGTTTGTATAGTAGTATATATTATGGTGTAGTATATTATATTGGTTTGAGTTATTGTTTTCAGATACTATTGAAGGTATACATAAATCAAGACCCAACAATTTGCTTAAATTAAAACTTTTAAAAAAGAATAAATTAAAAAGTAAAATAAAGTTAAAAAAAAAAAAAAAAGAAAAGTAGAAAATACAATTTTCCAAGAAGAAAAAATCTTACATTTTCCTAAGGAAACTATGAAATTTTTTTAACAATTTGAATTAGTTTTGGCAAATAACCTTCCGAGAAGGCTTTAATTGAAGCTTACATATCATCTCTTTGTGTTTTTAAAGCTGGCATTTATTATTATTATTTTTTTTTTTTTTGCGACTAATCTATATTATTGGCGAGAATTCTGTGCTCATACAAAAAGTTTTACTTTTACAATAACTATTTAAAATTTTTTGAAATTATAAGAAAAAAGGCAATAAGTTTATAGTTTGAATGTTTATATTCAGATTTTCATGGCGTATATATATATATAATTATTTTATATATTTTAGAAAAGAATATTTTTTTTTTTATATTTTAGAAAATTGCTATGCTGTTAAATATTATACACCATAATTTATCAAGTGTAATTTATTATTTAATCTTCCTATATCGGAAAATATCGGATATCGCGATGATAATCTAAGTATATAATGTTGAATGTTAGCATATAATGTGGAAGTCTTTTAACTTTGGAATACTGGTCCGTGAAAAGTTTAACGGAAATGGGAGAAAATGCCACTGTACACCCTCTATTACGAAAAGTACGGGAGATGTCCTCAACGTACTGTTCCTTCCAAAAAAGTGGAGTGCTCTACACTCAACATGTTCAACAATTATGGACATATATTATATTGTATAACCTATATTGGCTAAATTTTGCTTTATTACTAAAATAATATTCATGGGTATCTGAGTTCTTTTTAGAGACTTGCCAAGGGTTCCTTGTTTACCTTGAAGACCACATACACAAATGACTATAGTGGGCATCACCCTAAAAGCGTGAACCTTAACGCATTCCCTTCCACGGGCCTCAGTCATGGAGGAGTCTTCCTGAAAATCTGGTTTTGAAACCATCAAAGAAGATTCGGTACCTTCGGATACTTTAATCTACTCTAAAATTCCTCAATGAAAAACGAAAGTGCAATTCATGCAGTGGATGCTAAACAATTCTGATGCTTTCTTTCGCATGTGATTTTCTATTGGATATTATTTAAAGAACTAAGCAAGAGGAAAGTTTCTAACACTCTCCGTCCCCTTTTTCTCCCACCTTTTCGTTTAGCTTCAAAAGGAAGTATGAAGAAATTGGTTTCAGAAATTCTCCTACTGCATCTTATGTTAGAAATCCTTGTTCACTCATAGATGCATCTGTTCTGAGTTTTTTTGCACTTTTTAAGTTTTACTTAAATCTTTGGTGGAGATGCAGCACAGACTGGAATCTTAGAAAAGACAAGTGGTGAATTAGTTGGTCTTTGATTCTAATATTGTATTAACTTTACATGATATTGTGCTCCTTTTCGGTTTTAAAAAAAAAATCTTGTGTTTTACAAGGACTTTGAGGTGAATGAATAAAAATTATTTTATTAGCACTATAAGATTTGAATAAGATATATAGGGAGTTATGTGAATGTTGGATGGGTTTTGAAGGGACTTATTGGTGTGGTATGTTTATCTTCCGGTTCCATTAAGGTATGTAAAAACAGGCTACTGACGAGAGTGTAAAATTAAGAAAAGTCCTTCAGAGAATTCTGCCAGTATCTGTTCTTTGTATGAAGAAAAACCCGGAAACTCTTATTAATCGGCCACAGTACCAATGAAAACATTAACAAATGAGTTGCAACAAACTCCATCGGATCTTTGATTATGAAACGCTCAGTGCTACGCGTACAGGATGTGAATTACAAACTGCATCATTCTTTATATTAGCTTAACTTCTTTCTATTTGGCTGCCTGAGGGCCAAGTGTCAGCATTCTGGCCTTTGGTATCATCACGGGCTTCAGGGTTCCAATCCTGGCGGTGGCATGGATCTTTGTAGTGGTTCTGAATCCACTTTAATCAGTAGATCCCGGTCTCATATGACCGTAGATCATCAAGAAGCCCAGTCAGACTTCTCTCTCGCATACATCTCAAACTGTAAGGGGGCACACTCAGCTCCTAGGCACTGTGGTGTGGTGTAGTAGTAATGGTGGTTCGAATCCGTGTTAAACTGCAGGTCCCGGTCTAATTAGCCTAAATTGTGAATAAAATGACCGTAGAGCGATAATCCAAACCAAATCAATCTTACCATTTGTTCGTGAGTTGAGCCAAATAATGTTTGCAAAAACCTTTTCTACAGATAAATTGATGTCTGAGTTTTAAACATTTACATGATGATGATATGCCGCTGTCCTTTTTAACACATAATCTGCTAATAATCTATATGATGTTTCTCATTTGCATAAAATAATATTTCACTACGATCCCTGCGTCTCATAAAAAACCAATGGAAAGTCTGTATGTTCATGTACAGGGTGATTATAATTAAAGTCCCACTTTCAAAAATGCTGTAAAAAAAAGAGCCACTCGTCACAATGAGTTCAAATTTGAACTGCAGATACTCAAGATGGTGGAAACGGTATGGCTTCAAAAAAGGTTCTACCGATTTTACCCATCCAAATTGGTATGACATTGCCGTGGTGGATGGGTTTTTCACTAACAGTGTCACTACTGTTGAATGACATTGAAGTCATTTTTTTCCGTCAAAAAACCGAAACAATCAAGCACGTTGAACACTGCAGTTGGTTTAAGTACAACTCATGCCAAATACGTTGTAATTTTGATTCAAATATCACTGGCAGCCGAATTCCTTATTTATGCCGCTTACAGCGCCATCTATTAATACACTTTGAACTTTTTTTGATGCTGTACCGTTCCCCCCTTCTTCAAGTATCTTCAATTCAAATTTAAACTCATTGTGACGAGTGGTTCTTTTGTTTTTACATCATTTTGAAAGTGGGACTTTAATTATAATCACCTTGTATTTAACTCATAAGTTTTTTCTTAATCCATGTCATTAACTTGGCCTTCATCCATGACATTACCATTAACTTAATCACCAAACCTTGTCATTAATTCCATGCGTAGCTGCGTGGAGTTTAGACAAACGATCGGCCACAGCTGATGCATGTTTATAGTAACCATTTTTATATATTTTCCATGCTCAACCCTAACTTAATTTATGCTAATTAATGATTTATAAATAGATATTTAAGTTCAGTAAATTTTAATTCATTTATAATATTTAAAAATCAAATTAACTAGAATATTTCAGTCGAATAATTTTGTAAAAATACAAAAAAATGAGAAAAAATATTGTCCTATTCCAACAGCATAATGATGCTTATTCAATTAAGAAACCCTATAGAGAATTTTGCATTAAATGATGTTATTTATCTCTGTTTATATTTTAATTTTTCGTGTCATTGTTATCAAACCAAGTAATGTCTGCATGATGCTGTTGGCCACTAAATAATCTAATCATCGATAATAATAATTATTCAGTTAAGAAACCTATACAGAATTTTGCATTAAATGATGTGATTTATCACTGTTTATATTTTAATTTTTGTTTCATAGTTATCAAATCAAGTAATGTCTGTATGATGCTGTTGGCCACTAAATAATCTAATCATGGATAATAATAGTTATTCAGCTAAAAAACCCTATAGAGAATTTGCATTAAATGATGTCATTTATTACTGTTTATATTTTAATTTTTGTTGCATAGTTACCAAACCAAGTATTGTCTGTATGATGCTGTTGGCTACTAAATAATTTATTCATGGATAATAATAGTTACTCAGTTAAGAAAGCCTATATAGAATTTTGCATTAAATGATGTAATTTATCATTATATTTTAATTTTGTTGCATATTATCAAACCAAGTAATGTCTGTATGATTAGATTATCTAATCATGTGATCGTACCAAAACAGAATCTTCTCAAAAAGAACATAGGCATTTTAGTCATTTAAGAATTAGATCAATGAAGAAAAATGCTAATATTGATTTTTTATTATTTCTAACAGAATGAGCAAATAAAACTTATATCAAATGTACAAATATTCAATTATTATTTAAACATATTTTAGTTTAAGAATGGATAAATAATTTGAAAGCCAAAAAAGTCAGTTTGTAGATAGATGCATGATGACTATAAATAGGACTGACTAATACATCAAGAGCATTTTGAAATGTATGGTGTTATATGTAATTACAGACATTTTAAAATAAAATAATAAGGTTTTGAAATAATAGCATATCAGCATAAGTGTTTAAGAATACATACACATATTAAAAAGGGTCCTTTTTTATTATAAATATATTTTTAATGTACAAAATCACCAGTCATCATTTCCAACAAATGATCCTCTGAGGGATGATAAAAGAACATCTTCAACTTTTTTACGAGGATTACATTCCAGGTCTGTTTTTAAAACTCCCATTTCAGATAGCATCCATTCCAATTCTGGAAGATAAAATAGCCTTAAAACCATTTTTTTAATATATATATATATATATATATGTATTTCTTTAAAATAATCAGTTTTGCTGAAGTGCAAAATAAATAAAAATCAATTTTTAAGTGCTATATAATTAACTTTTATAAAATTTTTTTTTTCTTCTAATACAATAATAATTTATGTAGGATAGTTTTAATCAAAATTTTTATATCCATACAATGTTTATTTGTCTACATTAATATGAGAAATTTAAAATTATCATTATAACAATGAATTATACGATGTGAAATATATCAGTGATTTCATTTAATTGTTAAGATAATTGAAGCAAAAATAATAATAATAATTAATAAATAATTTTATTTTAAGGCAGGCAGACTTTAGATACTTTTAGTATTCAACAAAGGTCCAAAAAAAAAAGTACTCAATGTTTACTTATTTTTTAAAAATAATTGTAAATTCATAAAAATGATTGATTGCAAAAATAGTTGATTGCACCAAATTAGCATAAGTTTTAAAAATTAAAAATATAAATTATTTTACATAGATTCGATTCATAACAAATAAAATGAAATTTCAAAAATATAAAATACTTTTAAAAGTTTTAAAATTTCATATTCTACTTTTACAGAGCAGTTCTTTTACTATGAAGCTTTCAAATATATAGTATAGGCATATTATTCTGCTATGATGAGTATTTGCTATTCATTTATTATCTGTATTTGTTATTCATTTATTAAAAATTAATAGTTAAACATAAAAAAATATCAATTTATAGTTGCATTAAGCAATGTAGTAAAAGTGATTAATAGGTCCAAGCAAATTAATATGTACATCTGAAAAGTAAATTGCATGAAAAGCATCAAGGAAGTTTTTAATCTATGTGGATATCAAAACTTTTGAGGGATTAGTTTAATTTAATTCCATTAAAATGTAAAAAGGGATACGAGAATGATTGCCTTGAACTAATTTATAGGAATTGAAATAACTAATGATTGCTGGTACTAATTCTAACTCTTCAGATACTAGTCTATACATAGTAATAATTGTATTATTTTTATGTACTAGAAATAACCAAAGATATCTCGAGATTATAAACTATATAATGGCATTCTGAGGTTAAAACATTTTATTTTTTTGGTCACTTATAGTAATTTTTAAAAATACTTTTTGAAATGCGTTCAATAATTCTTTTGGGCAACTTATATAATCTAGAAAATTAACCAGAAAATACATTTACTTCCAGTTGAAAAATTAGCCTTTTATTAAAACAGACAGAAAATATGTATGAAAAAAAAAAAAGAATTTGAATTTTCCTACTACAATAAATATAAATTTCTATTACATAAACATGATTTCAAATGCACACCCCATTTTTCATGCAAAAGAAGAAGGTTGATATTTTATTAATAGTTTCAGTGAAAGGACAACAAGAAAAAGAGTAATTCCAGACCCTCCTTAACTATGAGTCACTGACAAGAGGTTATTACCTACTATTATAGGCTAAATTAAAATTAGAGTAATGCTTTTTAAATTTATACATCAAAGTCCTTACTGAATTACCAAAATTCCAAATGGTTTAGCAATATAGATTTCCATCTCAATGGTGCATAATGATTAGGATGCATATTAATATATTTAATGCTTACACACATATGATTTTAAAGTGAAGCTACTTAAACACTGATTATGTATCGAGTATTTTTTTTTTATTGTCTCACATCAATAAATTAATCCTTATCCTTGCTGCTTACATACATAATGTATTCAGTATCTTTGAATTTTTAATAGACAAACTCTTCTTTTTTTTTTTGAAATTATTTAAAAATTAAACTATACCATTCTATAGCATTAAAAAAAAAAATTAAAACCCTGGTTTAACTATGAAGACACTGTATTTGAAAGTATTAAAATAAAACGTGCTTTAGTACAAGAAAATAAATTTAAATCTTATGAATTGGCCCAATCAATACTTGACAATTACAGTGTTGGCAAGAATTGTATTACGATTTTAATATGATACAAAAAAAGATAATATCCAAAATCAGGTTTAAATGTCTGAACAATAATATCCTTAGGATATAAGTTTCATTTAAAACATATAATTTATCAAAATCTGTTAACAACAAATTAAAATAATATATATATACATTAAAAAGTACATACCATCAGCTTTACAATTGAGATTACCAAATGCTTCTGGACCAATTAACTTATGTTTCATTTGTCCTTCATAATAAACAAAGATAGTAGGAAGATTTTTGTCTGGATAATTTTCTATACAAGTGTCAGAAATACTTTTTAAAAACTTCACATCACGGAATTTTTTGGAAAGACTATATAAGTAGTTATTGATCATTGTGCAGAGAGGGACGCTGAAAGAAATAGAAATATTATATTTTTTGATGATAAAATAGTATCAAAATTCATTTAATCATGATAAATATTTTCTTCAGGAAATGAAATAGCATTAAATTAATATTAAAAGAATAAAAACTACAACATTCTACTTTATTTTTTTTTTTTTTCAGATAGGAAAACATGAAACATATTCTAAACATGTACACATACAATATAAATCATAAAATATTGAACAGCATACATATCTTTTAATTATTTGAAATATCTGTCCTTTCATACCTTTAAATTAATGTCTAATCTAAACATAGGTAATAAAAATTAAATTATTAAAATATGCAAACAGTGCAAACAGTCTGAGAAATATTGGGCAAATTATAACAAAATCATGTTTATAAAGAAATTAGAAGAAATAGAAATATAAATGCTTAACTAATTTATAATTTTTAAATAAAAATATTCAAGTATAGAGGGTATATATATATATCATAAATTATTAATAATTAAATATTAAGTATATATATCATACAATTATTTTTAGAAACAAAAAATAATAATTAATATATCTGAATAGAATGGATAATAATATATGGCTTAAAATAATGCTTCATAAAAGAAAATGATGAAAATGAATGATGCTAAAAGCACTTCTATTGCATTTTACTATTTAACATTTAATTTTAAGTTTAATTATACATCTTTTATTTAAAAGAATAATTTGATAAACTTCCATAAATCCTTGAAATGAATAAAAAATTATATTAGTATCAATTTGAAACCAATTTTCAAAAGATTCAAAAAAGTGAAAAACAAGAATCTAGATTAGATGAAAATTCATAAATATTTTACAAAGTTACCTTGGTTTGTAAAGATGCAAAACAACCCAAACACCAGCTCCCGCATTATTAACTTGTTCAACATAGTCAACTGCTGAAATGTCTCGAACTTCCCCAAAAATTTCCTTGGCAGCTTGTTCTCTTAACTCTTGCATTCTCTTTTTGCCTATTAAAATAGTATATAGGATATTTCTTGCTTTTAGTTTTATATACTTTTACAAGTCAAAATTTAAGAGTAACAAAATAAATATCAGAAAAATTTATTCATGAAGTTATATATAAACATAACCATACTTAAATGTTATTCCACACACACACACATAAAATACTTAAAGTGAATCTAAATAAATTTTACATTTAATTTTATTTTGGCATGTTGATGATAACTGCTCGTCATACAGCAATTTTGAACGATTATGCTTTTTTTTTTTTTTTTTTTTTAAACCAAAAATGTTAAATCTATTTTGCTAACAGAATTTCTGAAGTATGCAAGTTATTTTTAATTTAGACACAAAATGTGTATAAAACATTTTATCGAAGTTAACTTTAAAAACTCATCTAAAAGGAATATTTTCTTGAAAGTAGATAGCAAATTACAGTAAATTTATTTGATTCTATAATGATCGATTACAGGGGAAAAAGCATTAGTTTTATAATATGCAGAAAGAAAAAAGAATGAAATGTATATTTTATCTAAGAGAAAATTTTTAATTCTATTATGTTAAAAAATAATTGCTTTAAAATAATTAAATAATTGTTAAAAATTAATAACTTCTCCTACAACAAAAGATGGTTAATTAATCTGCAACTAGAGTCAACTTTATAGATAGAAGGAATCAAATTGCTTTTTACCTTTTTGTTGTTTTACTAAAAGGATTGACTGATAAAACATTCTGACATAGCTTTATTATTATCCGACAACATAACCAATTGCTTTCTTAAATTTCTCAAATGTAATAAAGTGGATCAATTACATTGAAGATAATTTTAAGGAAGGCATTCCTTTTTAACAGTTAATAACACAGACATATCAATATGATATACCTTTGTTAATGCTATTTGATAAACAGATAGTTAAATGAATTAATTAAGGGATTAGAAATAAATTGAGTCTTTTTTAAAATTGAATTGTAACATCAAGTATATTTGCAATGTTTTAATTACACATTTGTTTTATGTGGTTATCTATAATTATTATTATTTTTTACTACTTTTTGAATTTAAGAAAAATATTAGAAAAAAAATGTATTTTGATCAAAAAGTACTTTGCTTGGGAAGTAATGGCAATAGTAGGATAAAGGCTATGCTAATTTTTAAGTCATAATGTCAGCTCCTCCTAATTCTACACTTTATTTACACACATTTCTTACACATTAAATACTCTCTTATGGTTTTCTCTCTTAAAGTTAATTATTTTTGTTTTACTAATTATGCAAAAGGAGATAGGGGGATCATGTCCCCAGGCACTCCAAAAATACACAACCTTTGCCTTTGTCTGTAACCAATCAAATTCCCCTAATACTGGAATAGGATTAAAATACATGAATTGATATCACTGTATGGTTTCAATCTTACTGCTGGATATTTAATTCATTTAAAATACCACAAACTTAAATTATTTAAGTATATTAAATATTTAAAATGATGAAATATATGTATTATTTTATATTATATAAAATTCTAATTTACTTTTCAATGAAATAGAATATATCCTAATACTTTTATTTTTAACAGTTATGATTTACTCCAAAAATTACAATTCACCTGTATTCCTCAAGAACTCTTTCATCTTCTTCATCTTCAATAAAGTCTAACTCATCGAGAGTCATATCTTCAATCCGTTTTTGACCATCATCTAGAAGAATAAAAACCAAATATTCAAAATACTATATCTATCATATGAAATAAAAAAATAATAATAAAATTTAATTTTATAAGCATGTTTAATATTTCTTAAAATAAATTGGAATTGCTTCTGATTTTTGGTAGATCTTAGAAATTTCTATTATAAATAACCAAAATAATAGACATAAACAAAATGAAAAAACAACAACAATATATATATATACATAAGACATTTTACATATTTCTTTATTATTTAATGAAAATGTAGAAATGCAATTAAGATTTGTACACTTTCATTCATTTCAATTTATTTCACAGATAAAATTTAATTTACAGATCAATCAGAAGTTTTTTTTAATTTTTTTTTTTTATAAAAGTCTTAACAAATGCAAAATGTTATCAGTATATATAGAAATTTGAGAAAAAATAAACTGTAGCATCTCATTATTCGTTATTTTTTAAAAAACTGTACTTTAGTCTTTATGAACATATTCAAATGTTCAAGATTAAAAAAAAAAATTTATTGATTATGATTTAGAATAATGCATCTTAACTTTAAAATCCTTAATAGAATTCTAAAAAAAAAAATGAATTTTAATAATTATAGCCCCAATTTTTATGTAATGTGTAGTAAATGAGTATAATGTGTAGTAAATGTATCCATGGAACACAATTTTTAGAAAGCCTCCCTCTTTAAAATATGGTCCGAAGATGTAGAATGGTTGGCGATAACAGTTGATGTATGATGGTTAATTACAAAGCATAAACATACATCAGAATTTAATACTGTACTAATAATCAAATAGATTTATACAGCTACATTTTTTAAATATTATTATTTATATTCAAACTATCTAACAATTTCACTTTATAATATGAATGACTATGTATAAAAATAAAAATGAGTTTTGCTTTCCCAGCATGTTGCAAGCCATGTTTTGATGAAAATCTGTATGATGGGGAAGTGTATTTAAAAAAAAAAATTACAGCATGCTCATATACTTTAATTTGCTCAACATAGATAATCAAATTATATATTACATAATATAAAATTGTGTGCAAGTCGATTATGTGAGATATAGTAAATACTTTCAATAAAATATTTATATATTTTAGGAAGCAATTTATTTTTAATAAAATTGTTCCCAAAAAATATATGAATGCTCTTTTAGTAAGTAAACAAAAATTAAATTGATTTATTTCAAGCAAATATATTTTCAAATTTCTTTACTTCTAAGTTTTTCTTGTACAGTATTTTCAAGGATATTTACTATTTCATCCTCTGTAAATTCTTTCTCTTGTTTAGCTGGTAAGATACCATGACGTCTCAAAGCATCATTCCATTCAGTATCAGCATTTGGATCCTATAAAGAATTATCCTATAACTAAAATCTATTATAAAAATAAATAAAACATTTAAATCCTCTACCATAAGCCTTTATGTATTTAAATTTAATCACCCAATACATGTATAAAATGATTTCATTGTTGTTTTTTAAGCACTCTATGTACATTAATATTTGACATTATATAAAACAAAATTTATTTAGTGTCCTATTTATATTAAAAATCAATAAAGTACAACTTACTTGCATGATTTTTGCTCAAGAAAAAGATAGGATTTAAATGAAAGGACCTAAAAATAAACATATATTATTTTTTTCACTACATTTAAAAACATGGTCATATTTTTAAACATCAGAGTTATATGAAACATATACTTTTTAAGAGAGTTAAAATCAAAAGCATGACTACTAGTATAAAAATACATATAAAATAGAATCGAAATATATTCTAACAAATTAAATAATTAAAGATAAATAAAATAAAGAGAGAACACAAGAAACAATTTTAATGATATGAAAAGTAAGAAATTTTTAGAATATTTATAATCTTCATATTTGCAAGAGAAATACAAACCTTCATAAATATCAAAATAAAATATTAACTTCAGCCATTATTTAAAGCATTTTAAATTCTCATTTAGTTTCATACCAGCCTTTTTTATCCTGTGTGCATATTGCTTTATAATATGTGTCAGTTGCGAATTTTTTTCCTTAAAATTACTGCTTTTCATTGACAACATTTTAACCATGGCTACTTTTAATCATGTTTCCCACTTTATAATTAAAAGATGTGTACTTCTTTATTATAGATGTGCACTTCTTTATTCATAGATTATTTTGTAGGAAAAAATGTTTTTAAGCAACAATTATTTGGTGAAAAATTTTATAGAACTATAAGAAAAAAATGTATAGATTGCAACATGGCAGGCTACAATTTACATGTGAAAATTTTAGCATTTTTTTCATGTATGATTGATAGGAAATTACAATAGTTATCATCCTCTTGAAGATGTAATTGATTTTCACATCAGGTTCTAACATTTATATCTTATTTAAATTGCACTAGGTGTCATTAAAAATATTTCTATTAATGTAATAACAATTCTAAATGGCCACAAATGTATAAGCAAATTGAACTGCTGTGGTAACAGAATATTTTAAGACTTCTTTAAAATTAAAAATTCAGTCTACTACTCAATATTCAGATAAGGATTTATTCTAACTGAAATGGAGTAAAAAGCTATTAGTTCAGAAATCACTCCGTATAATATATATATTTTAATCAATAGTTGCAGCACCATTCAGCATCTTAGCAACTAGTTGAACAAGAAAAATATTGTAGTTGCATTTTTGAGTAGTCCATGCAAAATTTAAATTTTATTCTAAACCAAAATTTCATCTATAATAAATTTCACGGCATGTAGAATTCAATGTTAATGAGATAGTGACTGCATTAGAAAAGAAGGGTGCTGAAATTATCAAAACTTTCATCAAAATTTAGTTATGAAGAAAAATTTCAAAAACTTCATATTTTTCCGCAGATTACTATTTTATATAATTTGTAAAATTTGCATTCATACTACAAATAGTCTTAATCTAATTTTTGAAAACAGAATACAGCAAACTAACATTTTTAAAATTACTTCTAGACACTTAAAGCATTATAAATTTTAAGAGGAAAGGCCATACCGTTTTCATCATAATACTGAAAAAGTTTTCTCATTTAATTCACACTCTGAGTTTCAATTTAAAGCGATCTTTTATAAATTCACTTATGAAAGTAGTTTTATAACAATAAAATGAAACTAAGCAGATAGCTAAAATATCTAATAAATGAGACATCATTACTTAAAAAAAAATCACAACTTTGAGAAAATTGATTATAAACATCAGTAAACATTTAACAATTTTAATTACTTTAGTTTTTATGGAAATTTTTTTGCGTTAAAGTTTTTTTTTAAAAAGTTAAATTTTCTTAACAAAAATTCAACTACTTTCAGCGAATCATAATTAAAACACGACAGAAATTATTAAAATAACTCTTGTAAATAGGATGATTTAAAAAAAAAAATATTAAAAATAATTTTTGATAGAAAAATACGCATCAAAATTTAAATTATTAATATTAATTCTCTGCATAATTAAATAAAAACACAAGAAAACATTTTAAAGTATGTTTTTATCAAATTAATCGCACATATATATATCCAATGAGTTTTATGGTTTAATAAATTTTTATACAGACTTCAATAAGAAATTTGTGTTTTAAAAGTAGTTTTAATGATTAAAATTTTAATAACTATAAAAAATACGTATTTTATTTATATAAAAAAATTCATATATTACTCACCCTTAAAACTCTTATTTCGATACAAATCGAAATTTTGAGAGGCAACTCCTAAAAGGTTTTGTTTTCAGCAAAGATAGTATTGTTGCCAGAAAATGCATATCATCTATAAGAAATAATAATCTCAAATTTCAACTGTATAAATAAAAAATACTCTTTAATTTTTTTTAACTTTCAAATTCTCTTAATGATATAATTAATTAAAAATATTTTTGTAGTAAAAAATGAAAATATTTTTGATTTCCGATTTTTTTAGCTTTTTATTAGGCGTTATCAAAACAACTCTGTTTACTTCAGCTAACTACTTGCACTACTTCTACAGAACCGAAATATTTATTTGTTTACTTTTGGTTTACTTAAAGGTGAGTGTTTCTAAAGTAAAAAAAATAAACAAACAAACTTGCAATTTATTTCTTTTTAAATAATAAACTTTACAGCGACAATTTTGAGAATAGGATAAAAAAAACCCCGAAACAATATGTTATTTTTGTGATGTGTATCTTCTATGCATATTTTTGTATTCAGGCATATAAATATCATATCACGTGCAATATCTTATCATTTAGCTAAAGATTAGAAAGTGTAATTCTTGTTTCAAGCAAGATATTCTGGAGTGACCATCATGAATATACCGGGTTCTACAGACATCATTATTCTTGCTGGAAATTCTCATCCAGATCTTGCGCAAAAGATTGCGGGGTAAGTTAATTATAATTTTTGCAAGTATAATTTTAAATTCAATATAATCTGTTATCTTTTCTATATTATTTGTTTATTTTTTAAAAGATTTTATGTTGACATTAGCTTATCTTATCGTGACATTCTTTCGCGAATAGACTGTCCGAAAACACACAGACACTTAGAAATCAGATGTAATATAATTGTACTTATTAATTTGCTCAATTTATTGGAAAAATTATAATATGGTAGATTTTTTTTTAATTGGTAATATAGTAATTTTGATATGCAGTAGTCCCTATTTATGGTATGTTGCCATAAGACAAAAAGTGCAATATAATGGATGACTTTTTTTACATTTTTTTAATATTTTACAAAAATTATATATATATATATATATCTTTGTGAAATATCTGAATGAGGGATACTGTGAGGTGCAACGTATTTTTGTGTAATCAAGATTAAAAATAAAATGTAATTTTTGCACACACAAAATTTCATTAAAAATTAAAACAAATGAAAATGTAGGTTAACCCTTATACTTATGGTAATTTTTGTTTTTTCATATGTATATCATTTAATTTAAAATTGTTGTCACTAATCATGAACTAAAGTGTTATTATATTGACAATTTTAAAATTTTAATTATGATATTATGTTTAAATAGCTGAATTGTTATGTTATATTTATACTATTAAAATATGTATACTAATGCTTATCCCTAAATTTCATTAGAATATACATAATATTGTTATAAAATTTATATATTTGTACATTAATTTTGACCCAATTTTTTAGATTGAAAGTTATTCAAATAAATATTACCTATGCAATATCAATATGATTTCTTTTAAATTAGAATTATTTCCATTTAAAATTTTAAGTACTACAATAGACAAAAAATAATTTATTGAAATTTTTCTTTAAAAATTCTTTTTTACTGATTCATGTCTAAAAATTTGTAGTAAATTTTTTTTTTTTTTTTTTTTTTTTTTTTTTTTCATTTCAATTTTTATTCAATTATGAAATAAATTTATTGAAATAATTTGTTATTCCAATGTATAAAAAATTTTCCATTATGTAAAAAATAAGATTTTTGAAATTTTTAATATTTTAGTCAATATAAAATTGTCTTATAATTATTCTTTTCTACCCTTCATAAAGTATTAAATATTGCCAGGTCTTTTATGTAGTAAATAAAGTTATATATGTATAATGCATCCTGTATTTTCCTATCAGATTAATACAGTTGTATCAGTATGAATTTTTAAATAAAATTTTCTTCTTGCTTTTTTTTTTTTTTTTTTCATATATAAAAATTACATAACATTATCTAATTTCTATTGTATATAGAAATCAGAGATGACAACTCCTACATTCCCAAATAGTTACTATGAAAAATAAAAAAATTTTGGAACAAGTATGGAATGAAAAGTACTTAATTAATCCATTAATTTTTATATGGTTAAAAAAAGTTGATTATGTATTGCCCTCAGTGAGATACTGCTGTGAAAACCCCACCAGTATCATTTCTATATTAATGCATGTACATTTTATTAGTTACATTTACTATTTCATTAGAGGACACTTCTTACTTTAAACCAAATCGCCTATGGTCATCTAGCATTGTTTCACTTGCTTTTGCTTTATGGCCAAGTGACTAGCTCTCTGGCCTTTAGCATCATAGACTTCAGGTTCGAATCGTGGCAGTGGCATGGATGTTTGTTAGTAATTCGGAATCCACTTTAAACTGTAGGTCTTGGTCTATTTAACCCGTGTGTGCGCAAGATGACCATAAAATGGCAAACCAAACCAAACCAAACCACTGGATTTGTGGTAAAGCTTTTAATTTTTTTGTTATGCTTGGGCCCATTTTCGCCTGCCTTCATACTAACAAAAAAGTACACATTTTTAAGTATGCACTTTTCATATTTTAAATTTTATGAATTTTTTTTTTTTTTTTTTCAATTTCTGTTATGAGTTTTAATTCTTTTATTGTAGAATTGCACCAATCATGGAAAGCTAAAATTTAAATTCAGCAAACATTTTTAATGAATTAATTTTATTTTCTATGTAGATAGTATTTATAGAAGATTTAAAATTTTTAAAACGTTAGCGATTTTATAAAAAAATATATTTTTTTTTACAGATAAAAATGGGACTATGTTCTTATTAGTTAATTTTGACTGAAAAGTTAACTTAATCAAACAGAAATTAGTGATAGCATCTTTGATGTAATTGTTATTTTTAGAAGAAAAAGAAATACAAATGCTGTATTCCTTTATTGAAAATGTAAGAATTTAAAGATAATAGAAAAATGAAATTTTTTATACTCAATTATATGTTTATTAAAATTTTCCTTAATTTTGTCCTTTTGTAGAATTTGAAATAAGGGCCCTCGTGATTAACTTTTTTAAGGGACTTATTTTAGACTAGATAGTTGATAAGCATTTAACCGACGCTTAGCAGCTATCTAGTCTCCAAAATAAGTCCCTATCGAACTCATTTCCACGTAAGCGATATTTAATTAACGATGAAACATATAAGCATTATAACTTCACATACACAACCATCGACAACAACAATACGAACAGAAACTAAAGATCTGGGCTTGACATGATTACTTCTCCTTGTTTGATGGATAGGTGCATCTTGTTTTACAAAAAAAAAAAAAAAAAAAAAAAAAAAAACATTTAGCGTGAGTTTAAAGAGAAACCAGGGCATTGCTTCTTGTTGAAGAGGCTAAGATAAATCTGTTCAATGCAATTGCTTCTGGCTGGAAGATTATTTTTCAGTGGATTCTCAGCCATCGCTGGGTGCCTGGAAATGAAAAGGCCGACCTCGTGACCCAAAATGGTTGTAAGTTACCACAGCCACAATTTGATTCTGATGTAATGAAGAAAATCGACAGGCCCTTAAAACAAACTTACAAACTCCTTTCAACTGATAAAACGTGGAATATACTTGTTTCATCATCTATCCCAATGGACTTGCCACTTGCAGTTTTTACAGCAAATTTCTGACTCTCGACAGGACATGATTTTCTTAATGAAAACTTGCACCACATTGGTGTAGCTACTAATGATGTCTGCCCTCTGTGCTCGTTAGGTGAAGCCATGGACTTTTTACATTCGACAACATGCACTGCACTTGATTTTATGACTTTTAATTCTTACAACTTTACCAAGGCTAAATTTTATTGGGCTGCTAGAGTTCTTATGGCGGATATCGCTACAGTTTGATGTAGGAAAAATCTTATTTTACAACATCCTCTCCCCTTTTGAGTCCACGTTCATCATAGGGACTCAACATTTAGAAGTATTAAGCGGAACAAGTCGTTAAGTCACTTGAATACTTCCTCTGAATCTGATGACTCAAGAAGGCTCAGAAGCATCAGAAGTCTGTACTTCAACATCATTATCTTTAACCTGTAAAAGGAATCTAAAACCTCATTTGAAAACATTTCAAAAGGAATCATTTTCTGGATAGGTCTGGTTGAAACATTCGAGCGTGTTTTCAGTTTGGCAGTCCGAACTCCACTATCTTTGCCAGGTATAAGATCTATCACTTTTGTGAGATTGTCAATTAAGACGTTTCTTGAAACATCTTTTTTAATGAGAACGATATCACCCAATTTCACATTGGCATATTGGTGTTTCTGTCTTAGCTGCTAAATTAGCAAGCCAAGATACTCCTTGCGGACATACATTCGTAATTTTCAAAAAAATTTAGTACCATGTTTTATAGGTTTGCAACAGTGATTAGCATCAATAAGATCAATATCAGTCACTTTACTTTTTAGAGTTTTCAAGAAGGAACATGGATGGTGCGCGAGGAATTAAATTGTTCGAGTCCTCACAGTCACATAAAAGGGTTTCTAGCTCATATAAGTAGTGCTGCATAAGTTGGAACTGCTCTTTTTAGAAGTTCTTTCAGTGTCCTAACTATCCTCTACCACCATCCCTACCATGCCAGCTGTGGGTGATTAAATCTCCATTGGATCCCATATAATTCAGCTTCTTTATAAACTTTATTCCAGTAAATTTCACAAGATCGTTGAATGTGCCGGTGAAATTGCGCTCATTATCAGAATATATAATTCTAGGACTAGCGATGGAGCGTCGGAAAAGAGCAGGTGCTTATAACGCATCTAAATCTTGATGAATGGTCCTATAAATGCCGCTGGTAAACAAAACTACTGATGTATTATCTCCATGTTTTATGTACAAGGTTCCTGCAAGATTTATTCCAACAACTTTCGAAGACTTTTGAGTCTTTTATACGATCAGCTGGCAATGGTCAGGTTCTGCAGTCTGTCCTCTGGTATTATAACGTTTACACTCCAGAACTTATCTTACAAAATACTCAAATTTGGGTGTCAGTATGACAGTTCATTTCATGAAAATTTTCTATTAATCTTTGAATGAAAATATGAGTGAGACAAAGAATGAAGAATCGATACGTTCTGTTATTCGGAGTTTTAGCTCTAATAATACCTTCTCCATCTTTAAATACATTGTAGATAAGTGCATTATTAAGTACAGGAAAATTTTCACATTGTGTCTTTTTAATAACTTTCTCGTCATGTTTTTTTTTTTTTTTTTCCTTCTCTGTAACGAAAGTTCACCAAATTTTCTCATCTTATTCACTGCTTATTATTATTTAACAAAACGTAATATCAAGCTACAAGTCGAATATTGGACTTATATTTAGAAAATTTCATATCATAAAAAGTTTATTTTCTTCAGAAAAATTGGTAATATTCAGATGAAGCTTTCTTTTTTTCTTTATCTACGAAAAATATCTCTAAGAGCCATGCAAAAATCCTCACACCATTGAAATTTGATTAAGTTTTCTTGAGAACATAGTCTAGAAATAATGCCAGTAACATTTATTCATCTAATTGCATGTCTTCAATTTTCCAGTGGGATCAATTGATGGGTCTCTTTTATCCTGTTTGAAACAAAAATTGATCACACGCCCGGTTCACAAATGCACGAGAGAGTTACCAGAGGTTACTGAGCACTCTTGTTAAAAGTTATCGACATAAAAGGATGTCGAAGTTGAGCTATATCATCAGAATAGAATATTCCTTTGAGGAATTCTATAGCGAATGATTCAAATATGCCAAAAGAGAAATGGACTTGAAATTACAATTGGCTTTATATTGTATATAGATAGTTTAAGAAGGAAAAAGAGCTTAAGAAAATTTATATGCTGTAGATTACTTAATAGCGGGAAAGCCTTTTCTATATCAGATAATATTCTTATCTATGGAATACAATCTAAATTTGTCATCTTATCAGGAATTAACTCAATCAGGTCCTCTCCTATAATCAATAGATAAGATTGTTGATTTGCTTCTTTCAGAGGTCACAGATTGGTCTTATTGTGAAGTTTTACTGCCATTTAATTACAAGGTGGTGAGGCGTGTAGGCACCTCATCGTGAATCTTTCTTTTCTTTTCTTTTTTTTTTTTTTTTTATTTCCACCTTTTACCAGTCTTAAAATATAGCAACATAATCATCTAGATATCTTTTATTAGCTATACGCTTGCACATTTTTTTTATGTAAAGTAATATAAAAGGTACTCAGTTAAGAAATTTCTTAAATTGTAACCATCAAGAAGAATATTCAAATTCTTTTGGAATTTATTCATTGCTTCGGATAACATTAATTTCTTACTATCACTTTTACATCTATCTCCCTGCTGCCAAAGTCATTATAAAATTCCTCAGTTCACTAATACTGGAATTTGCAGAATGCAAAGACATAACACAGGATTTAACATTAAAAAAATTGTCATGTTACACAGATTGTTCACAATTTCTTAATTTATTTGACACATTTTCGTTTCCAATTAAAGTACAACAAAATTTGGTTTCGATTACAGCTAATACACTATTCAATATCTTTCATACACCAATTAATATAAAGCTTGCAACATCAGCTCCTATGGACAAATCAACTTCCAAATTTTTTTAAGATTTAAAATTGGATATTGTTAAATTTTATCTTTTAATTTGTTTCAGTAGCAATTACTTTTGGAACGATTCCACAAATTTTGTTTTCTGATAACACTGACATATGGAAAAAGTGTTCTATAAATTACAATTTTTACTTCATATACATCATATAAACAGGGTTTGGATGCGTTACGTTCAAAAACACCATGAAGGAGTTTTTGTTTACATTTAGGATTTAATTTAATGTCTCTAAATGTTTTATTACTCAAATAGGAACATTGAGATCCTGTATCTAGAATAACCTAACTGTTCTTCCACAGTTCCGATTTTGCATTCTTAGACCTTAAATCATTAACAAAATATTTTCAATATTGCAACTATTTGATGAAGTCCTGGTTTCAATAATTTCAGTTTTTAATTTCCTTTACAAATCCCTTTCAAGACACGTAAGAATATAATGAATTTTGTTGCATTGAATAGATTTAATTTCTGATCTAGATAAATGACTTGCCATAAATAACAAAAATATGCACGCTTTCTTATCAAAATCTTTTTTCTTATCTTGAAGACTCAAATTTCTAGCCTTAAAACATTCTAAACTAAGATTATTTCTTTCACAAAATATACGATTAAAATAGTGTCAACCCATGAATTCCGCTAGTTCGTCACGCTTTCCTGTGCAATTATGAAAGATATATCAATATTTATGTCAAAATAGATTTTTTTCTTGACGTTCAGGTTGATTCTAAAGCTAGTACGAGTAAGATTCACCATTTCTTCACCTTGCATTTCTTGTTTAAGAAAGCTCATGGAACTCTTCAATGAACGATCTGCTTTCGTGGGATTCGTACTGTTTCTGCTTCTTTCAAATTATTGCAATAAGTATATTCTCAGGAAGACAGGATTCTATAAGCAGATCTAAAAAATCACCATAATTACTCTTGAGTCCTTCCTAAAAATTAACAGGTGGGCTGAAAGCTTCGTAGGCTGACACATAGATGGCGCTACTAGTATTAAATCCATATGATTTTTAGTTAGCACTAACCTTCAAAAGACACGTGTATAAATTTGACAGCTGTTGCACTATTAGTATGTGAGTTATAGCATTTTTAGTGAAGCAACTTTTGTTAGTTTAAAAAAAATGGATAAAAGGAATTTCGTATGTTGATAAAGCATTGCTTTTTGGCGAAAAAAAATACTATTGAAGCCAAGGTTTGGCTTGATAAACATTATTCGGACTTTGCACCAGGAAAATCAACCGTAGAGAAGTGGTTTGCTAAATTTAAACTGAGGCGCAATAAGCAACTAGGACGATGCACGCAGTGGACACCCCAAGAGGCTATTGCGACAAAAACAAAAAAAGTCCACAAAATAATTTCTGATAACCGTAAAGTGGAGTTGATTGAGATAGCTGAGACCTAAAGATATCAAAGGAACGTGTTGGACATATCGTGAATGAATATTTGGATATGCGTAAGCTCTGTTCAAAGTGGGTGTCGCGCGAGCTCACTCGCTAATCTTGTTTTTAATTATCTCATAAGATAGCTCATAATAATTATCTCTATATTCTTCTATTGTCGATAGATACTCTTCGTAAATCTCTTAAGAATATTCGGCAAATTATAATATAGCATTTTCTATTTCCACTTCGCAGCTTGCCAGCTTTCAAATTTATCCTTAAATTATGTCCTAATATCGAAAGTTCATTAACAGTAAGAATTTTCATTCGCAAGTTGTCTTTATTTTATCCATACGCAAAGTAAAAGCTGTTCATAGTCCTTTGCTATTCGTCATTAATTTCGTTTTATGTTGCTTTCAATTAATTGCTAATTATGGTCCCACGTTGGGCGCCAGAAAATATATTTTATATAGAATCAGAAAAAAGGGATTTCGTGCCTCTAACCGATTCTTAGCAGTCTCTGATTTCTAAAATAAGTCACTATAAAACTCATTTCCACATAACCAACATTTAATTAATGACGAAACGTCTAGAAAATGACAGTTTTGCATACACAACAGAAATTGAAATTTAAGTTTCGGGTTTGTCACTTCATTTCAATTCGATGAATAAGTTAAGCTCGTTTCCAACATCTGTTCTCATTTAAAGCTTTAAATATTTATTTATCGAATTAATTCAACTTAAAAGTAATGGATTTTTCGTTTCTGTATTATCAAAAGATTAATTGGAATATATTAGTTTTCCTACTGTCAGTTTTCTTTTTACAAAAGATTTTCTAGTTTTTTTAATGCATTCATGTAAAATTATGGCCCAATTCCCCCCTCCCCCTCAAATTCCAGTTAAAAGTTCCTTTAAATCTATAATAAGTGTTAAGCAAAAATATTTAAAAATTCTTTTTATTAATTTTTATTTTTTAGCCTTTATATAATTCTGTTTATTTAATATGACTAAGATGTAATAAAAGATTGAAATTTATGTTATTTTATGGTTACCTCCTGTATCATCAAAGCTATACTGTTTTTGTAAGGAATTTTAATTGATATATATTTAATATTACATTTTTGCCTTTTTTTTTTTTTTTTTCTAGACGACTTGGTATTAGAGTTGGGAACTGTTCTGTTATCCATGCAGCAAATAGAGGTATGGTTATCAATATTAAAGTCTTTTTTTTTAAAGTTCATTATTTTTATAAATGCAAATTGTGATAGTAATGAAATTTCCCTACTATGATTTGTGGATTAATTGCTAAAAATTGTTAGGCTCTCTTTGGGCCACCCTTAGATTTTATAGGCAGTTGCATATACTTTGCAAACATTTTTTTTTTTTTTTTTCTAGAAGCTTTTGTAGAAATTAATTTGCGAGAACTCTTCATTGAGTGGAGTGCAGCTCTCATTAAAAATTAAAATCCTTTTTTTCCCTTTCCTCCCACCCTCATTATTCCTGAACAATTTTCACTGAATCTTTTTTTAATGTACTAAATTAATAGTATTTTATTATATTAATTTTATGTGAGTTAATTTTTATTATTAAAATTTTGGAATAATTACATTGTATTTTAATTATATTTCCTTATATGCATATACTTAAGAATCATGTAGAGTATGTTATATTAATTAAATTATATAAAAAAAATTGGATTTGTGTATCGAACTATTATAGTGTAGTTCTATGTAAAACATCAGCATGTGGTTCTCATTGACCTTTTGTATTCTCATGCCTGGTCTAGAGATAAGAGAAGAGAGGTTCTGTAAATAATTGTATTGCATTCAGTCTGCACAGTGCACCAATTATGTTCAGTATGAAATTGATATTAGTAAAACATTATAAGTAAATACTAATTGATGGCTGCCATCTTATTCATTTAATTGCTGAGAAAGTCGCAAAGAACTTACTAGCAGCTGTTGGAGAATTGATAAATATTTATTATTACTTTCTAAATTTTACTCTTATGTAAAGATACTTTTAATATATACACTGAAGTGACAAAAGTCATGGGATACCTCTTAATATCGTGTCGGCCCTCCTTTCGCCCGGCGAAGTGCAGCAACTCGACGTGGCATGGACTCAACAAGTCGTTGGAAGTCTTCTGCAGAATATTGAACCATGCTGTCTCGATAGACGTCCATAATTGTGAAAGCGTTGATGGTACAGGATTTTGGCCACGAACAGACCTCTCGATGATGTCCCATAAATGCTCGATGGGATTCATGTCGGGCGATCTAGGTGGCCAGATCATTCGTTGGAATTGTCCAGAATGTTCTTCAAACCAATCGCGAACAGTTGTGGCCCGGTGACATGGCGCATTGTCATCCATAAAAATCCCATCGTTGTTTGGGTACATGAAGTCCATGAATGGCTGCAAGTGATCTCCAAGTAGCTGAACATACGCATTTTCAGTCAATGTTCGGTCCAGTCGCACCAGAGGACCAAGTCCATGCCATGAAAAAACAGCCCACACCATTACGGAGCCACCACCAGCTTGAACAGTGCCTTGCTGACAGTTTGGGTCCATGGCTTCGTGGGGTCTGCGCCACACTCGAACCCTACCATCAGCTCTTACCAACTGAAATCGTGACTCATCGGACCAGGCCACGGTTTTCCATTCATCTAGGGACCAACCGATATGCTCACGTGCCCACGAGAGTCGCTGCAAGCGATGTCGTTCTGTCAGTAAAGGCACTCGAGTCGGTCTTCTGCTGGAATATCCCAAGAAAGCCAAATTTCTCCGCACAGTTCTAACAGACAAGTCCCTTGTACGTCCCACATTGATTTCTGCGGTTATTTGACGCAGTGTTGCTTGTCTGTTAGAATTTACGACTCTTTGCAGACGTCGCCGGTCTCGGTCGTTAAGTGCAGGCGGTCGACCACTGCGCTATCCATGGTGGGATGTTATGCCTGAAATGTCATACTCTCGGCACACTCTTGACACAGTGGATCTGGGAATGTTGAATTCCTAACGATTTCCGAAATGGCATGACCCATGCGTCTAGCTCCAACTAACATTCCGCTTTCAAAGTCTGTTAATTCCCGTCGTGCGGTCATCATCACGTCAAAACCTCTTCACATGAATAACTTGAACAGAAATGAAAGCACTGCGCATTTATACCTGTTCTACACGATGCTACTGCCATCTGAAAATTTGCATATTGCTATCCCATGACTTTTGTCACTTCAGTGTATATTGAGAGAGAAATGATAGATAGATAATTAGAGTTGACGTTATGTGACAGTAAAAAGATAAATTTATGTTATAAATTGCCATTTTTATCTATTTTAAAAAAGGAATTAGTCGTTAAAAAGATTTTAATTCAAATTTTAAGGGTCGCTGTCATGGTTGAATGTTTTTGAATTTCAAAAAAATTTTTAAATTGAATCGACTTCATTCAATTCAATTTTAGTTCTTCATTAAATATTTTATTATAATTTAAAGGACTTTCAACTTATTACGCATTAAACAAACCTATGAAATTAAAAACGAATTACACTTCTTTCTTATTCATTTATTATTTTCTCTCCCTTTGCTCCCTTTTAAAATATTGAAGTAGATTTTTAAAAGTCCAAATATTTTAAAAGCTACTATCATTTCTTTGGTTAAAAAATCTCTCTTATCAAACATGATGTAATCGCCCTGGACTTTTAAAGCTTATTCTTCTTGTGTGAATTTTTCGGAGAGATATGATAGTGAGCTTTAAAAGTTCCCGAGCCTGGATCTCTTCAAATTTTTTTTTTTTTTTTTTTTTTTTTTTTTTTTTTTGTAAACTTAAGGATATTTGATGCACTGATGATAACTTTTGCATGAATTGGAACATAAGATGTGGCAATCTAAAAATCACTGTGTGAATTGCGCTCCGGCATTTTGTACAATTGTTTGAATATTGGTAAATCAGGCTCTGTTGGATCCTCAATTGACTTAAACAACAACTGTCAAAAACATGATTTCGAGGATGGGATGATGGCATACCATCCAGAATTATTTCTTTGATCAGTCAATAAGGGCACATGATCCTCTTTTATAACCCTAGGTTTACTGAGATTGTATCAAAATGTAGGCATTTTATGTGATCATTATTTCCAATGTTTATAATATTTTGTGAATTGAAGTAGCTAAAAGAATTATGAATTCGTAAATTGCTGTTCCTAAAAGAAGTTTTGGTATTGAAAGCAATTATTCAATGCTTTTCCTTGAAACAACGATAAGCATTCTATTAACAATTTCAGTACCTAAGATGCGTTCTGAAATTTTTCCGACCTAATGAACATTCAACGGAAAATCTGCTCAGAACTTGTTTTAGAGGATTTGATCATATTCTACTCGGATTACACCCTACGTTTTGAAGTGTTATCAAAACAATAATTATTTTTCTATCGCTTAATTTTGCTGCATCAAGACTTATAGCAATATTATCTTTCTTCACTTACGACGCCAACTCCTCCTTGACAATGCCGAGACAATCTTGATCCTTCCTTCGCCTTCTCTTGAACTATAGAATCAATCAAATCATGTTTAATAACAAAGATTCCAGCATCTATGTCCGCAATACCTTCAATAGCCTATCAACTTAATCTATAATTTCTGTAAGGGGTTTGTTTGATATTACTTCCTATTCTGAATTCCAAAACGTGCTGTCACCACCGACTCCTTAACCATCTGGGCATTGTTGAGTTCCTATTGTTGTTCTATATCCAGAGGATCATCTCTCATTTGCACTTCTCATTTGATTCGCTCTTGGTGTTGTTGACCTTCCTATCATGTGAAGACAATGAGAACCCAAATGCATTCCGCACATTTGGATCTGATCCGTACTCGTAACATTTTAGCGATCTTGGTTGTTCCTTATTTTGATTCGAAATCTCGTGATCCCGACTTTCATTAGGTGTCGCATGCTTAGCATAAGCTGAAATTTGTTTCCTTTCAAAGATCTGAAATCTACCATTTGACATCGAGATAAAATGTATGAATAGTTCCCCAATTCCCGTGACACTATCGTAAAGATCAGTCATCTTTGATTACGAAATAATTTTTATTCAGCTATCAATAAAAATTCCTGTACTTCGTATTCAGCGTTCTTCGTATTATGGTTACATCCTCCCCTCAAGAAGAGGGAGGGTGTAACCACGAAAACCTTTAATCTGAAACTATCAAATCCTTTAATAAATCAAAATCATTCAACCCTAAGCATTAAGTTCTTTCTCCAAATATGTCCATATGGCAAGATCTTTCCAGGATGATTCAGTTTTCTTTTTTTATGTTGAGTGAGCCATGCTCTACAATGCTTGGTACTTAAAAATGCTACAGCAGTAACTTCTTGTTGTCGTATTCGTCGACTTTTTCTTTTTGTTCTCTAGCTATAAGCTGGACTATGTCCAATATGAAAAGAGTTAACAACTGAGCAGCCCAGTAGAATTTTATTTAACTCCAACTTCTTAGCTAGACATTCAAAGGACACCAAGAAATGTCATTTGCTCTTGGATCAAATTTTTTTGCGGGATCTGTTGAAGAATGAAGGAACTACACTTCGGTACGCGATGTCGAGGCCTAAATACTGTGTCTTACGGTCTTTTCTTTCTTACGAGCTTCACTTTCCACTCTGTTAGTCACAATCATCTCCAACAGTTTTTCGCAGTTCTCCTCTTTGTATACCTTCAACTTTACCGTTAAATTCATAAGTTTTTTTCTTCAAAAAATTAGAAAAGTCCTTATATAAGAAATAATAAATACAATAAATGAAAAGAAAAATTCCTGTAACGTTCATTATTTACTGCATTCTATTATTATTTCTGTTGTGTATTTTGGTACTTTTCTGTTACCGTAAATTTCGCCAACATCAGATTTTTCGTTTTGACGACGATGCTACAATTCATTTTCATACGAATAACTCATTTAATTTAAAATAAATTTTATTTTCATAAACTGAAGAAATAAAAATATGCTGTATTTAAAGATATTTGGCTATTTATAATTTGCGCCCAGCTAACGGAAAAGTACCTATGCGGGTTTTTTTTTTTTTTTTTTGCGAGGTTAATGGGATATACTTATTAACTCTATATTTAAAATTCTAAAAAATTCTCGGCGTATACACACATATACGGTATTTATAATAAAAATTTCTCAATTTCTTTACAGATAAATTTGAATTTTATCAACACGAAAAATTGCTATTTATGTTTGCCCAGTTACTTTTATATGTTTATTAAATTTCATGCTTTGTCAATATTATCTATTTGAAAATAGGCAACATAAAATTGTGTGTAATTTTGAAAATGAAATGTTATCAACTATGGATTTATTTCTTTAAAAGTTTCACATTTGGTATATATATATATATATATAATTTTGAAAGGTGTTCTTTTAAAACAACTACAATCTAGTTTTTAATACTTTTTAATCAAACAATAGTGAAAATATATGATTAGTATATACGTTATTTATTATTATTTTTACAAAACTGAACATTATTAGTAGTATTTGCTCATTGTTAATAAATAAAACTTTATTTTATGATTTTCAGAGACTTTGGTGGACATTGGAGAGTCAGTGCGGGGTCGAGATGTGTATATTTTACAGACAGGAACTAAGTAAGATTTTTTTTTTTTTTAAATATATGACATCAACTTTTTAGGTGGTAAAAATTGGTTTTATAATTTCATTGGGTTTTTTTGTAGTCTTCAGTAAAATAATATTTTAAATTTGATGAATGTTAGCTTTTTTTTTTTCAATTTTTATCTATAAAAAATAGGCAATATTTAGTAAATTAAAACAGATGATTAGGTAAATTAATTAATATCACTCATTTCTGTATAGAATCCTTTTTCATAATACTATATGTCTTAACTCTTATAATCTGTTTAAATATTTAAAATTCATTTTTATGGATTTGAATAAATTGTTTTGTGATTAAAAAAAGTTGTTAAAAATTAAGATATTCTTAAAATCATTAGAAAACTTAAAAAAGCTTGTACAAGAATAATTTATATTCATTTTCTTATATTTAATGAATATTATATCTTTTATTCAGGGATGTTAACAATAACATAATGGAATTATTAGTCATGGCATATGCATGCAAAACTTCTTGTGCCCGCAAGATTGTTGGTGTTATACCTTACTTACCTTATAGTAAGCAGAGTAAAATGAGAAAACGTGGTTGTATTGTTTCAAAATTGCTTGCTAAAATGATGTGTAATTCAGGTAAAAATAATAATATTAATTATCACATTTGTTAACTTAATACATACAAGATTTATTTAACTTTTTAAAATTAATGTCTTTTGTGCTTAAATTTTTATATATCTTCTGCTCTTAACTTGTTTATGCTCTGATACATATGCTATATTAACATATATTAATTTTACTTTGCTCTAATATTAAATATAATAATTTTCTATTTTATTATTAATTTTAATGATATAATTTCAATTACAATAAATAATTAAGCATGTAAAATTTTTAAATGTCAAGTTCTAAAACTATGGAATTATATGCTTTACTCATAAATGTAAGATGAATATTAACTAATGGCAAAATTGAAATTAGCACCAGTATAATTCTTTAACATAGCTTAAATATTATTTTTATGGAGTATTATAATAAAATTATTCAATGGCATTGTTCAAATCACATAACAAAGTTGCATTAGTATTAATTGCATTTTAATATTACTCAAAAATAATTTTAAAAATCGATATTGTAACATTGAAATATAGCTTTTATTTCTTACATACATGTTTGTTTTTATAATAAAAATCAAAATTTTAATTGATTCAAAATAATGAAATTAAATGTTTTTCAAGCAATTTGTTTACTTTTAATGTTAAAACAACGAGTGTTCATTTTTAAACCAGCTTTGTTATAAGTGTAACAAAAGCTGTAAAATGATAGATGATTGCCTTCCCAATTAAGGTAAATTATATCCATAAAATTTATGTTTTGAACTTTTAATCTTAGCAGTTTTTTATTCAAATTCAGTTTTCTATTTTGCATATAACATAGTTGAAAGATAAATCATTTATAAATTATCATTTTTTTCTCCTCTGTTCATTTCTATTTAGTTAGATTTAGATTTGTATCAATACTTCATAGATTCTTCATATTGCTTTACTTGTTATATTGATAAAAGAAAATAATAATAATTGAGTTTATTTATTATGAAACAAAAATGTTAATTTAGGTCTTTATATGTTTACATAAATTAAATTCATTATTTTTTAACCATTGATATGTAGGTCTGACTCATTTGATTACTATGGATCTTCATTCGAAGGAAGTTCAAGGATTTTTTGATATTCCTGTTGATAATTTAAGAGCCTCTCCTTTTCTTCTTCAGTACATTCAAGAAAGTGTCAGTATCTCATAATTTTTCTGTTTTTACAATTATCCTTTATGCCTAAAAAGTATATTTCATAATAATAGGAAACTCTTACTTTTAAATTTTAGTAATATTGGTGTTATTTTTTTTTTTTTTTTTTTTTTTTTAGATACCTGATTATAGAAATGCTGTAATTGTTGCTAGAAATCCAGGATCAGCTAAAAAAGCAACTTCTTATGCTGAAAGACTTAGACTTGGTAAAGGAAAATAAATTCTTTTTTAATTATTTATAAATCATTCAACATATTTCCTAGCAATTAAAAAATATGAAAAGGTGTTTGTTATTTGTTTATAATTAAGGATTCAAATTGAATTCAAAAGAAAAACTTGATAATTGATTTTGTATAATATTATTGATTATCATTAATTGTTATTATCCATATGTACCAAAACCTTAATTTCCATAACATCTTGGGATATTGATTGAAAAACATTAATTAACTTTTTTATCTCATTATTGAAATTTAATGAAGACATTTTCTATTCCCATAGTTGCAGTTTATAAATTCTTAAATTTTCTCTCTACTTCTTATTTAACTTTCTACGTGTCTGAATATTTAATCTCTTCAATCACAATGAAGCTTTATGAGAATAAAATTGATTAAAAACTTTTATTAATAAAATGTTACTAAAAAGATATTTAAAAATCATCTTTCAATAGGTATTGCTGTGATTCATGGTGAGCAAAAAGAATCTGAATCGGATATGGTTGATGGCAGGTATTCTCCACCTCCTGCAGTGTCAGCTAGCAGAACAATGGATGTAGGACTAGACATCATGCCAGGTCAGTAGTTACATTCTTTAGGGTTGGAATATTAATATTAATTCATTTCTGCAACTAAAAATTAAAGAATTCGGGAGCAAGAGATATAAATATAAGTAACTAAATTACAAATAGAGACTTTTTCTAATAAATTATTAACATGGTTTGGTAAATGTTCTGGGTTTAAATTCCTATGTTATTTAAGCAGTAGATTAATAATGTTTCAATCATAGCATATACTGTATCTAGCTGACAGTGTAGGTATTTCCTTAATTTCATTTAAATAACTTTTTATCCTAATTTTAATTAAATTAATTTTTTATTTAAATTTCATTATAAGCAATTTTTTGTGAAGGAATCCAATCATAAAGGTAGAAATGTCTTCCATTAAACAAGCAATTATCTAAATGACTTTAAATAAAGAAGTGACATTAATTACAATAAGTCATTAAACAAAAAAAGTATATATGAAAAGCAATAAAGGTTTGGCAGTATAAATTCACCTTTTTTTTTGCAAATCAGATTCATCCATATCAAAATTAGAAATTTATTTATGTGTTTGTACATATATATATATATGTTTATAAAGTATATACATATGTACATCTAAAATATGTAATTTTGTTTCCATAGTAATGTACTGGTATGGGTAAACATTATGCTTAAATATGGATGAAGGTATGCATACATAATTGTGGTTTTTTTTTTTCATTAAAAATGATTATGGTGTACTATAGCTGCAAGTATTTATGTATGCATGCATTTGTTTACATGTATTATGTGTGTTATTTTGTGTATATGTATGTATGCATGCATTTATATATGCTTATGCTTATGTGTACTTGTGCATTTTTGTGTGTCATGTCATTAAGTGTTTGTGGGTGTACATTTGTAGATGCTTGCATGTGTACATGTATATATGGGCATGTATATAAATGTATATATGCATGAACATGTGTATAAATGTGTGCATTCACATAAGTATGCTATGTGTATGCATATATATATATGCACTTACACACACACATACATATTAGCATTCAAACTTATATACATGCATACATATCTAGGTACAATCTCATATATAGACTTACATACATACACACATCAGTATCGATGCACACATACAATATTTGCATATACTCAATTACATACATACACTTGCATGAACATTTAAATGTATAGTAGAAAGTAATTTAAGTATGTATTACAATTAAAGATATTTTGTTCATTGCAGTGTTGGCTGCTAAAGAAAAGCCACCTATAAATGTAGTTGGTGATGTCGGGGGCAGAATTGCTATCATGGTGGTAAGTTTTTTTAGAATAAATATTCAACCTTAATAAAATAATTTTTTTTTTTACCAGGAGAATTTCTTTTATATATAAACTATATATTTTAAAATTTTAACTTTCCTTCTTTTAAATGAACAATTTGATTAAAATTATAAAATAAGGAATAAATTTAAATCATGCAAATTTTGCATTTTAGCTTTCATAGTTTTAGTAGGAATATTTGAATATTTTTCATTTTTAAAATATTTTTTTTTATTTTTCATTTTTAAGGATGATATGATAGATGATGTTGAATCCTTTGTTATGGCTGCTGAAGTGCTGAAGGAAAGAGGGGCTTATAAAATTTATGTTTTGGCAACCCATGGTCTACTATCTTCTGATGCTCCTAGATTGTTGGAAGATTCTCCTATTGATGAAGTAAGCATATTTATTTTAAATATACAAATTTTTTATATACAATGTATTCATAGCTGTATATATGCTTGTCTTATAATATTCATAATATATGGATGTGTAAATAATGTTCTTTATGTGTTATATAGTTTTTAAGTATAATATAATCTTTGGTTTATATAGCAAATTGGACTATATATGACTAGTAGATAGCAAAGCAGCTTTGGATAATAGTCACATATAAATCTATGTAAGAAGTTTGAAACATTTAAAATTGAAGTAAAAAACAAAGCATCAATCTTTAATTATTAATTTTCTGATTCAAATTTATTAAGTTACCTTTATTTGCATAAACACATCAATTTAAAAGATTGGTAACAAAAATGAAAAATATATTTCTCGTTAAAATATTTTTTTCTTTTTAAAATAAAAACCTGTAAATTTCTTTTTATTAAATATTTTATCTTGATATGTGTGTTAATGCTACATGTAGAATGTAGAATTTCCTATTTTACAATGTAAAAGTAAAATACAAATTTTATGTATTTCTTAAATTGTATTTAGAATAAAGCATGTTATAAAATGGTTATTTTTTTTAATGGACATTTAGTTTATTTATCTCCTTTTTTTTTTTTTATTATTATTATTTTTATATATTTATACAAATTTTGTATATTTGTTGCAATGAAAACTAATACAAAAGGAGGGGGATTAATTTGGTACAATTAATAAATAATTTGTACTGTACATTTTATTTTGGAGAATATATATATACATATAATCAGGTAATTTTAAAGGCTAAAAAAAAATTACAAAATTCTGAGGTTCATTGCCTATTTGTTTATTATTAAATTTTAAAAACTGAATTCATTTTTATCCTGATGTTTCTAGTTTTAGATGCATTGAAAACAATTTTAGGTTTTTTAAATTCTCAATTATTTTATTCTGTCAAATACCAATTTATTATTCCTTATATTAATCATTTCCATTTGAATCATAGGGCATTTACCATGGTATACTTCTAAATAAATTTAAAATAAGGCTACATATTCATTATTATATGAATGTAATAAATTTTTCAAAAGAAATACATTGATATTAAAAAAAAAGTTTATATTGATTATTTCTTAGAGATATTATTGTTTATAAATTTTTGTGAAACAAATGTGTTAAAATAAGAAATTAGTATATGATGTGAATTATTAAAGGTTTAAATAAATTTAAAAACCATACAGAACCCCTTCTTAAATGTGTGCTAAGACAACCCTAACAATTTTTTTAATAAGAATATTTATGGTTGGAATTATAATATTTTTAATTTAAGCAACTTTCTAATATTTCTTTTGTAATTGAATGTGTTTCAATGAAATATATTAAAGAAAATTTAATTTTTAATAGGTTTAATTAAAATTAATAAGAAAATAGCCTATTAAATATTTTCAATTTCTATATTTTTTTCTTTAAAACTTTACATTTAGTTAATGTAGTAGTTAGTGGAGTGTAACAATACATAAAATTTGCTCATAGTCGTAATTGAAAATATTTAGAAATCATTTTTTAATACAATAAAATTGTTATTGTTGATATATTTTTTTTCAATCTAAATCTAAATTAGTGAACATAATTTCTGTAATAACTGTTTTAAAATTTATTTTAAGTAAGACATGTCATAATCATGTTGTTTAACTTTTCAAATATTTAAATTTTTGGATATATTGTCTCTTTCCAATTTCATAGCATTTCAATTTTATTTTCATCTATAGGTTGTAGTTACCAACACAGTCCCTCATGAAGTCCAGAAAATGCAGTGCCATAAAATCAAGACAGTTGATATTAGTGTTCTGCTGTCGGAAGCTATACGCCGCATCCACAACAAAGAATCCATGTCGTACTTGTTTAGAAATGTTACACTAGAAGATTGAAACCTTTTTTCTTACATAAGGTTATTGATTAGTGTTGATTATTCCATTTTTTTATTGATTTTCAAAAAAAAACTTTGGATTCAGGTTTTTTTTTTTTTTATGTAGAGTAAAAGATTTATTTGTTTTTGTTTTTATTTTCTAATTCCTTTAGTACTTAAAGCATTTCTTTTGAAAATTCATTTGATGAAATATAATTGATGTAAAATTTTTAAGTTACTCATATTCAATATTATAGATTTTTTAAAAAAACTTTTGCAAATGCTTTTTATTTTATAAAGAAAAACATTTTATATCAATCAACATAAAATTTACTTACAATCAAATTGCTGGTTAATCATTAGTAATTTTTAGTAGCAAATTATTAAAATATCAATTACGAAAAAATTTGCATTTATATATTAGTTACCTACAAAAATTTAAATCTAGTGAATATTTTTGTTTATTGCAAATCCTTTCTTTCCTGATTTGCCAAAAATGTCTTCTCTGCTTCTCCACATATTTGATAAAAAGTTGCAATTCTTACTGTTATTGTATTTCTCATTTCAGCTTATATTTTTCTGTTGAAATCAGTGCTTTTGTATATGTCTGCTTCATAAGCTGTAATTCAGATATGTTTTTTTCCTCTTTTTGAAAAGAATTTAAATAAATATTTTCCATGCAAAACTGCTTTGTTGTATTTCTTTCTTTCTTGTAAGCAATCTCATATATGCCATTTTATTGGCAGCTGCTCATCTTATATTGAAATAATGGTAGAAAATCTACCATCAAGTTAAATGTATCGATATATATATTCTGCTAAATGCCTACTAAATAGTTGTATAAGCATAACTTAAGAATATAATATGTATTTATAAATTAAAAAAGCTATGTAATTAGCTATCAATTTTCTGCAGCACAGAATTTATTTATATTTCAACTTTATTTATTCATTGTAAAAATCTATTTAATTGTAATTAATTGATAAAAATCCTATTCAATGCATTTGAATAGATTTTTAATCAAGCATAATATAATTTTTAAAAAATGGCTAATTTTCTAGAATATTCTGTTATTGCTTTTGCTTTTTGAATTCATTTATTTATTTACATTTGCTTCAATTCAAAAACAAATATAGAAGTGCATTCTTTAAAAGATTCGAGATAAGATTGATGATATTCCCTTTAACCTAATATAAAATTTCTTTAACTTTAAGCTTCATATAATATTGTTAAGAATGAACCAGTTTTTAAAGTAGATATTTTTAATTAAATAATTTTATATATTTTCCTTAACAATATATTTAGATGATGGAAGAAAATATTGCTACTATTTCAAAGAATACAGTTTAAGTATATTTTGCTTTGTTTTGTTCATATTTTCCTTCCCTAAATTTAAGATAATATAATGAATATATATGTTTCAATAAATAAAATGAAATAAGAATTTATTTTTGAAACTAAATGTTGACTTAAATAAAAATATTTCTGTTCAAAATTATGTATAAAATAAATATATGAATTGCAACTTATCTCATTGGCATGTATGAATTTCTCATTTTATATTCATATTTCTGATTATGAATTTAATTTGAAAGAATATAGTTAGACATACTTTTAGAAAAAAAATATTGATTCATATAAATATTGGCGTATACTGGTAATTATTCAAGCAGTTATACAGATTGGATACATTTTTATAGTCTCAAACTAAATTTTATAAAAATGGAGTCTCATCTGTAACTATACTTTGTTATTCAAGTGTTAATAATTAAAACATACACAAATGTTTTTGCATAGGAATTTTAGATAACTAATAAAGGGTGCTATCATAAAATATTTTATCATTTGATTTTGAACATATTGCCCAACTCGTAGCAACATGAGCATTAGGGCTGAGATTCAATCTGCTGGTGGCATTGTTGTAGGCACTCTTTCAAAAACGAGAAGATTCTATGGCATTTGTGATGTTCAGCATCTTGCCACATTAGTCAGACTACCTAGTGGAGGTTTTATCCCATACAATACGCAAATGCCGGGTAGTTTGTCCTAAAAGTCCTCCCAGAAGACACTGCACTCTTTTTTCAGCGACTGAGAGCCAATTCAGACTTCTATCTATGGGTGCTCCATCACAACAGAAGCTATCAATTTACCTCCATCCATCAGTAGACTACTCATGGAATGTTCATCCCACACTTCAGGACACTAAGGACGAGTCAGTCACACGCACATATTTATTAAAGTGAGGGGATAAAACAAAATGGCTGCTCTATGGAATTGTTCTAAAATACTTATAGAACGAAAATTTAAATTTTTAAGAGACTGCCTATTAAATTAAAAGTAACTATATGTAAAATTTAAAGTATTCATTAAAATAGCAACTTGAATAAATTAAAGCCATTCCAAATGGTTTTGATGAATGCATGATTTAAAAAAAAAATGTTAACTTATTTATTTAAATTAGCTTAAAATAGAAATTTATGCTCATGATATAAAATACCTAGATTTATATTAATCAATATTCAAAAGAAATTCAATTATAAAAATTATTTAAATTCAAGTTTTTTTTAGAAAATTTAAGATTTTAATAAAACCACTTGCTTAATTTGGTATAAAAATTTTATTTCAAATTCCTTTCTCCTACATATTGTAATACTGATTAAAAAAACTTTGGAAATATTTTTCTAATGCGATCAATCTAATCTAGAATTTCTGTCATAATAATAATTATTCCCACTAATTGTAAATAAATAAAGCTAACAAACAATTATTCACTAATTAAAGCAAAATAAATCCAACATAAATAGCCATATTTTCTATTGAATGTTTAATTCCCCCTTACTTATTTCATTTATTCATATAAGCATTTTTAGTAAAATTTTTACATCAAAATAAAAATTCCAAATCTTCAAAAATAATTTATTTAAATCTTTTTTGTATCATTCTCATTTAAATGTGATCTATACAACTTTGTATACATTGTGTGAAAAACATACATAATATTTATTACACTATATCACATTTTACAATGCTTACTTTAAAATATATATAACATAATGACATTTATACAAATTTTATAGTTTTTCACTTTTAAAAATTTATACAAAAACGAAAATTTAATTAATTTTCATAGAAAGAAAAAGCAATTTCATGCACATGAGGAAAAAAGATATCTAGATTGCTGATCTGAATATAACTTTTTTTTATTAGTACTTTGAATTTAAGTAATTTTTATTGTACTTTTGAAAGTGAAGAAATACATTTATAAATATATATAACTTAATTTAATGCATAAATACTGCAGTAAAAACCATAAGCTTATTAATTTACAATTATACTCAATAACATAATTTTGTTTTAAATAATTAAACAAATAAAATTCATTACGAGTTAAATTTTATTAAAAGTGATAAATTATTTTTAACAACTTTTAAGAAATTAATTAAAACATTTGTGACTTTAAGAATGTAAAGAAATAATTTTATGCATTAAATTAAGCAATTATTAGGAATGAAAAGCAATTCAATATATTGATTTAATAAGTTATTAGATGTTTAGTTAAAAAAATATTCTTGGAATGATATCAGAGGACCTTTATTTTTAAAAATTATGTGGTTGGCTAGCAATTTGTTTATTAATAATGCAAATTCACAATTTATTGAAATTTAATGCTAATTTTAATTATATTTATATTAGTAAATTTTAATTTCCTCATTATTTTGTAAAAAGAAATGTATATTTGATTCATTTTTTACTTATTAACATCATGTTTAATTAGTTATTAGTGAGCATTTTAAATTAATGAAATACATGCCAAATTTTATTTAAAACATCACAACTCTATCAAAAAAAGTTTAGTATTGATTGTATTTAGAAAAAGTTTTATGTTCAAATCGATAAAGAAATTTTTTAAAAAAAAGATAGCCTTTTTCAAAAAAAAAGCGTAAAGATGCCCCTTTTCAGCTAAATAATAGCCGAATAGTAAAAATGTGTTGAAATTTTTAAGCTATTATGAATTTAAAATAATATTTAAGGACAATTGACACAGTAACAATTTACACAACCTGTTGCATTACCAATTACAACAGAGACAGTACCATTGTTATTGGTATTTATTGCCATAGCTGTTACTTCAGCATCCGTTTCTAAAGCTGCACAACAGTATTCATTTGTTGCCGTCCAAAGAAAGGCACCATCTTTGCATGATGCGGCTAAAAACGGCTCATTGTAAATGGCTTTAATGCTCCTGAAAGATAAAAATAAAATTTTACTGTGATCCATGAAATTTGATTTTTATTAACAAAAGTTCTTCAATAAAAAATATTTAACTTTTTTTAAAATCAATATTTTATTTCAAATGTCTTACATTGGCTTGACAACAAGTAAGATATAGATAAAAACACTTACAGAAAAATCTTGTGGGATTAAAATTGACTCTCCCTTAATTAATGATACTTAAAATAGTAAATTGTGTTTACTTAGACAACTTGTTTTGCAGTTAACTTTATTACAAAAAATTTTTCCTTGTGATAAATACATATAGCCAAGCTCCTCTCAATGAGGCATCCTATTCCTAGAAAATAACACAAAGAATTGCCCTCCTCATACTAAAGGAAAAAATTCAATAAATGAGCAGTTTCTTAGATTTAGTGATACGGTACAAGGGTTTTCAGCATGAAAAGTAAAAATTTAAAACTAAGATAAATATGGATAATTTAGAACAAATTTTTGAAAGTATTTCCCATTTTAAATTGCACATTTTCCACAACATAAATTGTTTTTAGTGTATAATATTAAAAAGAAATATTACTTGTTTGAAAATGAATCTGATTCGTGGGAGGGCTTAAGAGAATAAGTCATGACTATTTGACAATATCCTGTTGCTAGATTGGCTGCAAGTAACTGACAGATTGGGAAACCATCCTCATTTTCACACACTGCCATAAAGAAAACCAAGCCCTAAAAAGAAGTTTTATTTACTTAAATTAGCATTTTATTATGTACATTAATTTATTTAAAATGTAATCATTTAAATATACAAAAATTATTCTTGCTTCTGTATATAAATAAACATTTAAATCAATTGTATGCTTTATCACTAATATAAAAGTCAATGTTTTAAAAGAAATTTATATCAATGAAACTAAATAAATAGAAGAACTAAAATATGGATCTAACATGCAAGTCAAATTTACTAAATGTATCTCTTTATTATTGCATGAAAATTATAAAAAAATTAGAGTTTCAGATATTATTTAATCATAAGATTAACATTACATTTAAAATACATAAAATTATATGGAAAAGCAAACAATAGTCAACTTTTATAATTGCTTTTAGATAAAAGAACTCAATTAATGAATTCATGCATATTATATATATATATATATATATATACTATAGCAACCAGATTAATAAAAAATAGTTTATAATTCTGACAAAAGAATAAATCACTATTAACAAATTACATTTTTCTCTTTCAAATATGATCATTAAAATATATAAGAGATTTATTTGTAATATCATAAAAAGATTATGTTAAGGAAGACTATAATATAGTAATATCATCACACATTGAAATAAAATTGATTTGTAGAAAATATTCCATTGATTTTCTTAATAGTGTCATTTCTGTCTTACAATAATTCTTCCTACAATGAAATTATAACCAATTACTTTATTTACTCTGCTGTACAGAGAAAATTATTTAAGGTAAAATAGCAGAAATAAAGAAAAGAAAAATTTTATTTATTAATTATTTATTATTTAATTGTATTATTAGAATTATTGCTCAATAGTTTCGATTTTGATTTATAAAAAATAGTTATTTATTTTTGAGCTTCTACTTATTTTTTATAGCAAAAAAAATGTCTTCCTCATAAATTGCTGTAAAAATTCCCATAGTAGTTTAATTGTAACATGTAGCATTGGTTGATATCATAAAAAAGTTTGTTGGATATTTTATTAAAGGTTTTTAAAAAATATTTTTTTACATATTTCATTTTTTTTCAGTCTTATAATGTATAGACTAAATTAAGCAGTAGATTTTTTTCAGAAATGACAGCTGTATTTTATTAAATTCTACTTACATTTTCTATGGTTGCCCAAATGCTATTCATAACAATCAGAGGCTCAGAAGATTGGAGATAAACAGAAGTTACAAGACGTGCTTCTAAAAGATGCCTAGAGAATTAAATTAAAATCATTTCAATGAAATAAATTAAATTATAAATCTCTTCAAAATTTCAAAGCAGAAATAAGAAGTTTTAAAACAGAAGAATTATAATAAATACATAGTAAACAATGAATAGAAAACTACATGTGTTTTGGAAAATAATTATTTAAACAATGTTAAAAACTGAGTAACATAATAAAACAGATATAATCTATTAATATAATATCGAAATATTTGTTATTTTATAATTTTAATTGAATATTTTCTACAAAAATGGATAAAAAATTATATTTAAAATGCAAATAAATTTAATATTTTCTTATTTTATGTTATTATTTTTATTTAAATATCAAATTCCATACTAAAATATTCATATGCATACAATTAAAATAGAATTAATAAAATTTTTTATTTCTAATTCCCCAAATTTGTTGCCTATAAATTACTGACAATTCATGTCGCTTCCCTCTTCTTCTTTGACATCATGTATGAATAGTGTTCCTTTTTTTTTTTTTTTTTTTTTTTTTGAAGCCCAGAATTAAAGATTTAAAAAAATACTATTTTTTTATGAATTTTTGGTTTTTTATGTTATGGTATTACAAAAAAATATAATTACTAATTTAAGATAGTGTAAACAAATAAGACGATGTGTGCTTGTAAGAACTGCCATGAAAATAAAGCAAGTAGAACTAAATAAAATAAAAGCCTTTGCACAATAATATAAGGTTCAATTTTAATAATATAAAAAGAAAAAAAAAAAGAAGTAAAGCATAAGTAATTCATTTTTATTATTTATATTAGTAAAAGAAAGCATAAATAAGTCATTTCATCATTTGTTTCAAATATAAATGCCATGCATAAATCATTTACTTCAAGTATAAATGTCATTTATTAACTTACTTTGTTTTTCCTATTTCAGTTTTATAAAAATTCAATTTTTAAATTCACTAATTTCTTTTTATAACATGTACTCTATTCCAGAATTCAATTCAGAATGCTTTATATATTCATTTGAATTTAAATGCAAGCATAACAAATACACTGACTCATAAAAAATACTGAAACCTTACTATTTAACAAAAAAAGATCTCTATTGAGATTAATCATAAAGATCTCATATTTAACTTTAAAAATGAAACAAATTCATTATTTCTGCTTCAATGTTAGCATTATTTTAAACACAAATTAGTATTTTCTGAAATGAGAAAGGAAGAATGTTTAAAGAATCTGTACTTCAAACAATTAAGTGATAAGATTTTGTTTTTAAAATCGTGACATTAATTTATCACTCGCCAAAAAAGATAATTATCCAAAATGAACAAATATAAAACTACCTTAATCATATAAAGCACAACATTGAACCCCTGAAAGCTACTGGTTTATATGCAAGCTAATTGCTAAAAATCATAAATTTATGTACTTTCATTTCATGGCCATGATGAAGATGATTTTTGCCATATATTGATGATTTAGTAAAGAGCTAAATAATATGATGTATAGTATTTTTTTTTTTTTTTCTTTTAATAGAGGGGAAAAATTAGAAATATTGAAAAAAAAAAATACTTCCGTAATCTTGTGATTTTATAATAAACTGCTAAAGTATGCACACTTAATTTTGTTATAATTATGGTCATGACAAGAACTCTGAGGATGCTTTTAAAAATTTTTAACATTAAGGATAACATTAATTAGGAATACCAAAAATTACATGGTAAATTATTCTCATGAAATTGATTGCAAATTTTTTATCCTATTCTACAAATATTAAAATTTCTGAATTATAGATTTTGATATAATGTGCAGCAATTTTTTTTTTTTTTTTTAATTTATAGGTAAAAAATTAATTTCTGAAAATACATCACATGAGCATGCAAATATTTGAAAATAATAAAAAAATTACTATGACAGAGAAGTAAACAATTATTTAAAAAATAAAGTGAGAAATATAAGAGATGTAGATGACAAAGTAGCCATATTTTTATAATAAGAGTAAGATTGACATACATCATATCCCAATATGTACGAGTCCATTAAAAACACTTTCTGAAAGCTTACTTGTTTGTATTTTTATGAAGTAAATACAATGTTTTTCAATTTTATTATAGCTCTTTCATACATATCTTCCCTCACTAATTTGCAAACTTTTCAGCGTGTTATATGTTAATTTTTATATTCTTTTGGTTTTTAAAAAACACTTAATACCACCATGAATATAAAAACAGAATTTAATTGGTAAAAATTAAACTAAAGAAAATTAAGGAACTCACAAAAAATTACTCAGAAAATATGCACAAATCTTTTATCATCAAAGATTAAATATGTGGATTTTAGATTTAAAAATTACAATTTATTATATAAAAATTCATTCTTAAACTGATATTTACCATACATAAAGTGTAGAATCACTTAGGCCCATAAGAGCATTGGGCAGCTTCTCAATATTACATAAACTTTTTAGCCCACTCATAGTAGAGCCCAAAACTGCAGTAAGAATTCTTGGATTTTCTTCCAAACTGAAAGCATGTATAAATACTTCAAAACTTTCTTCATTCCCTTGGGCAGTAGCAAATTTCAAGTCTTTGAGTCCACAAAGTAGGAGTTTTTCTTCTGAGCCTCTAATAAAAAGAAATAAAATACCAACACATTTTTCCATTATAAATTAATTTGAAAAAATTAGACATTGTTCATATATACCATTTTGATGACATAAACATATTTATCTTCAGTTATTAGAGCTTTCATTTTCAAAAAAAAAAATTTAATAGTTTTGGTTAGTATGCCATTTATTTATTCATTATTTTAAATTTCTTTCATTAAGATTGAAAATTTCTTTACAATTATCAAAAAATTAAACAATTTTAATTTTTTGATAATGCTACTAATTTTAATATACATGTAGGTCATAGAAAAATGAAACAATTTGCATACACATGCTAAAAATAAAGTTCCTATGATTGGTTGATCATGTAATTTTATATTAAAAATAAAATCTTATTCATCATAGGGCAAATAGGAATTAAAAGAACATTAGACAAAAACGAGAAAAAAAAAGACCATTAAAACCATGACACTCATAAAAGCACAATTAATCATAAAATTAAGCTATAAAGTAATCATTTTGATAAAAGTTTCATGCTCAGAAGGAAAAAAAAAACTGATTCCACTTATATTACATGAATAAAGCAATTCCAATCATATTAGTCCTAAGATATGGATACAAGCTGATTAGTCAGATAAGAATAAATTTATAAAAAATACAATTTTGTCAAAAATATAGAATGAAAAGGAAGGGTGAAACCAAGAAATCCTCTTTTGGTAAATAGTTGAAATGTGCATTTGAAAAAGTATATAAAACAGTTTTCCTATCAAGTCAGGTTTTGAAATAGGAAACATGCTTTAGACGTTAAGTGATGAATAAATATAATTCATTTATACAGACCATTATATGACAAGACTAGTGTGTTCAATATATATTTTATAATAGGGTTACAATAAATTATGAGATAAATGCAGGCCAATTTCTTGAACTTTAATTCGTAAATGGCCTATGAATTTAAAAGAGGTTTTTATGAAAAATTTAATACACAAAAATTACAATTTCAAGTTGTTGAAAAGCAAAAGAAATACATCAATATTAAAAATTATTACCTATTTTGTAGCCAATGAGTGTGTTCCATTAACTTAATAATTTTTGCTTCTTTTTCAAAGAGCAAGAATTGGAGGCAATGTACTTGATCCATTTTTTAGTAACATAATTAAAACCAAATAATTATCATCATTTGAATAACATATCTCTTTAAGTTGCAGTTTCTGAAATACATAGAAAATCATAAGTTAAAAAAAAATATTTTTTTAAAATTAAATTAAAATAACTTAATAGAAAATATAAATAACTGAAATCAAAATAGAAAGTTAGTATGAATACAAATTATTTATTATGTAATGTGCATTATTAATTATAATCTATTATATAGGCTTTGCCTAATGTATGAGATGAAAAATTTTGCAAATACATCTCTGTAGAAGAGTTTAAAACCAATTTAGTTTTTATGATTATCAAATGAAATGAAATTGGAAATATTACTTTTTTTCCCTCTATATCTAATCTATTTTATTGAAGGAACTTCATTTAGTTTACAAAAACAACTTAGTTTTATGAATGATTTTTATTGTATTAGTTAAACTCACATAATTTTAGAAATAACTTTTAAATAAATATTGGAATTTCTCAAACAAAACTTCTTTTATTTTGTTTTTTACATCAGCAGGAAACAGGAATGTTGAGCTTACCAAAAGACTAAAATGTTTTCATTGAATTATGTAAAATACTTATTTTCTTTTTGCATATCACTATGGTATTATTAAGAAAGAGCAAAATGTGAGTTGTATATTAATTTCAAAGAAACACTAAAAAAAAAAAAAAAAGAACATAATCTTATTTGCAGGATTATAATCATAGCTTATATTTTTTATTATATTATCAAGAGCTTATATTTTTAAAAATATTTGTTTCGATAATTGAATTCATATTTTAGATACAGACAATGCCTATCTTTACAAGAATTAAAACTTCAATAAGCTTCCCTTTTTTTGAATTTTATATATCAATTTGTTTTTAATTTGAAATTTTTGGCAAAATATAGTTACATTTCTTTACAGCTTTTCCTAAAGACAGCTTATTTAGCTATACACTGGAAACTTTCAGAGATTTGTTTATTCTACTTCACTTACTACTTAGGTTTATAATAATGTGGATTAACCCTACCAATGTATAAAAAAATTTGGCAATGACTAATAAAGTTGTATTTATATTGAACAAACAATAGGATATTTGATTTATTGAAGAACAAATCACTGACTTCACTTTTGATACTTTCAATGTTAATTAATGCAATGCACATTATCTATTTTCAAAATAATTAATCGTAATTAAATTTGAAATAAATTAAAATTTTATACATCCATATAATTAAACAGTGTATGCTTATAATATTTAATGGATACATTTAAAGAAAGAAAGAATAAAATTGATTAATAGTGGATTAAAGTCATGGGATGCACAAAGAAATGCACAAAGTAAATTAATTCATTCTGCTATAAATTTTAAAATATAAATTAATTGTAGAGATATTATATATGGTATTTAATCAATACTTCATAAACCGTTCAAGGCAAAGAATCCTCATCCAGAGTACATAACAACTGCCTAAAGAATCGTAATTTTGCAAAGCATAGCTTTTGAGAAAAGTATTACAGAAAAAGGATGCTATATCTGGTGATAGGAAATAAGCTATATGATGTGCTAATTGTATATTATTACACAGGAAGGTGCTCAAAATTATCAACATTAAATCGAGGCATATGTGCAAGCTCCCCAGTGTACTCAAAAATTAAATGACAAGATGCTAACTGATCTCAGATGTCCTCATTGAGAAAAATTCAAACAAGTCATATCCAACAATCATAGTGGCAATGCAACACCATGATAACACACCTCTCTTTTGACATTTTTCTTGAAAACTGCATTGTGGATATGGTTCCTTGGTCAATTTTTGGTACACAGAAAGAGGATTCTGGGACTGCAGAGTTTATGCAGTGTTGACCAAATACCCAGTAAATTACATCAAAAGCAAAGGCATTGATAAAAATAACAATTACAAAATATGTCATTTGAAAATGATATAAAAAAAATTAAAAATTTACATCATCAATTTCATGAGAAAAAACTTTTATCCATTCTTGGGTTTTTTCATGACGCCAAACTTGTACTTGAGTTATATGCTGAATAAAGACATAGTTACTATCATTGAAATTTACCAATTTCACTTCTTTTACAGCTTCACCAATATCACTCTAAACAAATAGGGAAAAACAAATTGTTACCAATTTTTATAATTTTCAGAAAGATAAAATTTTTGTTATATTTATACATTTGCAATTACTAAATTATTAAACTAATAAAAAGATTAAATAAAAATTGATAGCACATACATTTAAGGTTTTTATGACATCACTTATTTACGACAATTTTAAATGAATTTTACAAAAGTTCTCTTTGTTAACATTCATGTGTTTTTATCTTGACAATAGTGTTTTAAAAAGGGAAAATATTTCTTTATCTCTTATAATCGTGTAATTGGTTCTTTTAATGTGATAAAAGAATACTTTAAAAAGTTATTACTTTTTTTTTCTATCTTTAATGTTACTTGAAAACTCTTCAACAATTCAATTATAATTTTTAGTACATTGTTGGATATTTTGAATCATTTTATATTGGTTGGTCCCATCTCCTGATATTATTCATAAAAAAGACATACATATATATATATATACATACCTGATTTGCATTAAAATAAACATCTGTTTTCTAAAGTAATATTTTCTTTAGGACTAAATATTGTGACTTAAAACAATGCATTTGAATCAATTTAAATATTACATTAAAATAACAGAATTAAGTAATCTTCAAATTTGCACAAAAATAAAAAAAATATATCTGTACATACATGAAAGGAATGGGTTAGTTGAATGTAATTTTCAGAATCCTCTTGTGCATTTTGTGTTGATTCCTTATTTAAACAAACTTTCTCCATAACTGGATAATTCTCATACACTCTCAATTCTTCAGTATTTTCTGGTTCTAACAAAAGTGTCTCCTGAACAGTATGCAATTGATCCAAACTGCAAGAAAAAGCCTCTGAAAAATTATTATCTGGAAAGTTAATCCAGTCTTTTTTCAACATACTTTGAGATAAATGGTGCAGAAATCTGAAGAGAATCTTTAACAGTTTCACAGAGGTTTTCCTTACTTACAATAAGTGGATTTTTATAGCTATCAACATCTTTAATTTTTATATTACAAGAATTAGCATAGTTCTTTATTAAGTCTTCATGATGGTTGTTTAGCTCAGCATTAACATTAGAGACAATTTTTACAACTGCATTATTTTTATTACTAAATAAAGGATCCAGTAGATCAGTTTCAGGAATAGCAATGATTTCATTATCAATAGGCAACTTGTTTTTGGTAACTTCATCGTTTTCATTGCTGTGTGAAGAATCAAATAATTCAGTTTCAGGAATAGTAAATATTTCAGTATCAGGAATATTGATTTCTATTTTATTTTTAGCAGCAACAAAAGAATTCTCACCCTGCTCATTAATTGCATGTTCTCTATGAGATAATAATGAAGCAGCAATTTGCTGTTTACTTGATTCATTCAGGAAACTGTCTACTGTATCACTAACTTCTAAAGACATTGATGAATTAAAATCAATATCTGCAGTTAAGGCATCATCAGCTAAATAGTCTTCCACTAAATCAACAGTCTGTTTGCTATCATTCGCACAATCTTCATTTACAACAATGTTATTTTCAGCTATATTCTTGCATTTGACTTTAGTAAAATAAGCATTTTTGGAAGTAGAATCAAGCAAACTGGGTGTTAGGTTCTCACTAAATTCATTTTCTATTTCGGAACATTTCCACTGAATTTCACTTTCTGAAGTATGCGAATCAAGTGGTTTAGGATTTTCATGTATTTTTGAAAACACTGATATGGTTTCTTTTTCTTCGATGACATCATCATTAATCTTGAACATTGATAAATTGTTAGGATTTAACTGATTTGAAAAATTTAATTCAATTTTAGAAGATATATTAAATCTATCAAACTGTTCACATGAATCATTTAATTTGCAAGTATTAGGTGTGGAAGTTTTAACAGCATCAACACCAGACTCAGATTGTACACTCTTGTTTAACATGTGAAAATCGTCCTCTTTTATTGGCTCTACAAGTTTTTCAGAATTTGTGTTATCAGAGGAAAGAATTTTAGTTTCTTCTGAAATTAATGCTTTATTATAATTATGTTTAATAGGAGAAAGAGATGACAATACATTATCCATGCAATTTGTAATAGATGCCATATTTAACATAACTGAATTTTCATTATTGCAACGTGGTCCAGTAATATCATTAGATAACATATCTTGTTTCATTTTTGTTTGATTATCTATGTCCTCTTCAGCAACAAGTAAATCAGAGGATGTAAAACAAGTCATATCAAGTGCCAAAGAATCCCCCAAAATATCTTCAGAACTTTTATCTGTCGATTGATTTTCATTCTCAATTTGCATCCTTTTAGTGGAAGGTAAATTGACATCACTTGTCTCTGTTACAAAATCTTCATTTACGGAGAGTTTAAATTTCTTTTTATTTTCATAATTTGAACTTTCTGCAGTCTCAGAAATTTTCAAGAAGTAGATCTTTTTCTCAACTTTTGCTGATTATTTCCAGAACTGTTAAGAGCTTGATTTAGTGTAATAGAATTGACAAGGTTTTTGATGTTTTGATTCAATATTTCATCACATTCAGAGCTATCACTGAATGCATCTTTATCAGTTTTTGAAAGAAAACTACTTTTATTTTTATCTAATGTATTTGAAATTTCATTTTTTCTAAAATTAAAGTTGTAATATTTTCATCCTTATGCAAGTTGTTTGAATTAGATTCAATGTCAACATCATAATTGTTAATAACCTTCTCACATGTTTCTTTAGCTAAGGCTGGGAAATGAGTACAATTAAGAGCAGAACTATTTAAAGAAGAAGAACATTTTACATGAGTATTTTCTTTTTGTACTTGATGCTGAATTGATAAAGGAAGATTTTCTATGTTTTGCAATAAATTATCATGATTTCTATTTTCTGTAGTAGTTGAAATAATTTCTTTTTTTTCTTCTAATTTCTGAAAAACAAAAACAAGAAAAACAATTATAAATAAAATTCATAAGTTTCTATACAATTTTTTTTAAACTCCAAAGACATATTAACTTCTTAAACATATCTTTATATCATAAATTCTTATAATTGTTTAACATATTATTACAGTCTTTTTATGAAAATAATAATAAATTGCATATTGATCCATAATTTTTTTTATTTTCAATAACATATTTTAGAAAAATTAAAATGTATCATTATTATTAAATAACTTTACAACTGTAGTAAGATATAATAAGGGTGGGTTCGGTTTTTAAAAATTATTATTATTTGACTCTTTTTATCAGCCCAAAGGTAGATTAATATACATTAACTACTAATATTTATGAATATCAAATTTTCAAAATTATATGTAAGAGTATCAAAATCGAAATTATTTTTGAAATTTACTAGTCATTTCAAATCACAAAATTAAAAGGATAATTTATCAAACGCTCTATTTTTTTCCCTCCCAAAAAATTGTTATGTGACAAATAACAAAAAAGTAATAATAATATATTTTAATAAAATAAGACTTAAAAAATTAGTTTTGATCTTCCCTAAGAAAACCAGTACGACACACAAATCATAGGGGAAAAAAAGAAATATATGTCATTTTGCATTATTCTGTCACCATATATTTTTTATTGTCACCATTTAAAAATTATGTATTTCTACTTTATGAATATCAAATTTTCCTTTCAAAATGAAATTTAATCATTTCAAATCCACAAAATTAAAAGGATAATTTATCCTTTCCTCCCTTTTATTTAACATTTTATATTTTAAGACTTAAAATTAGTTTTTCAAGAAAAAACTCAGGTATTTTCCTACTTTAAATACAATTTGAAAACATATTTGGAAAATGGTATTTAATAAAACAAACAATATGCCACAGTATCAAATAAAACTAATTTAATTTATATATCACATACATTTTTAATGAATCTTCAAAGTTAAATGAAGAAATCTACCATTGAAAGCAAAAAGAAATTAATACAGGGGATTAAAAAATCATTTAAAAGAAGCCTGTTTCTCATTTACCCTAATTGAATTAATCTATTTTGCAATCATAGAATTACATACATAATTACCTTTAATTTTTGCAGTCGTTGAGCTTTCTTCTTTTAGTTCTTCTAGTTGTTTCAAAAGCTACAAAATTTAAAAAACATGAGAAAACATTTCTAATTTATACTTTATTCATAAAAAATATTATAAATAATTGCATTAAATAATCTATTTTAATCGATTTAATTTATAATAAAAGAAGTCATCTTAAATATACTTTAAAATATAGAAATAAAAGCTTTTTATTTCTAATCCACTGATCATTAATAATTTTGATAAATATTATTGATTTTAAAAAATTAAATTACAGTATGCAACTGAATTAATTTGATTAACTCTTTCCAAAATAAAAGTTTTATTTATTAGTGCTTATGTTTACTTTATTTGTACATATGTTCATAAAGACATATATGAATATGTATTATATCTATTTCTCTACAAGGAGTGATGTACTGGCATGAGTAATTATGTATGCTTGGACATGCACACTTTAACCTGATAAATTAATTTGATACTACTTTATTACTATAGCCCAACGATCAATCATTACTTCAAATCATTCTTCACGAGAAAATGCCTCAACACCCTTTAATTAAAAAAACAAAATAGGAGATAAACTACAATATATAATAATCTTTTTTTCTTCAATGGCATTTATATGATTATTTTTCATTGAAACTATTTTTATCTTATAATAGTATGATTTACTAACAAAACTAATTATAGATTGATATCATTACATAAACATAGTCATAAATAAAATTTATTTAAAATACAAGGCATACTTACATTAGTTACATACATGTCAGAATTATTTGTCTCCATTTTTAAATCATTATTCAAAACTATTCAGAGCTAAACATAAAAAATTTAATTAATTAATTAATGTGTATATATTATATGTACTATAAAGTCCGTGAACAGTAGAACTTACACAGACAATTATAATCATACAAAAAAAATCATTTCAAGCAAACTAATATATTTTTATTAATTTTTCATTCTATCACTATCTAAATAATACAAATACAGCAGATGTTGCTTATGAATTATTTACTTTAAGTTTTTAAAGTTTTTAACAAGTTTTGTAACAGCCAAATATTGAGCAGAAAAAGCCTTCATACATATGAAAGAAAATGACATTTTTTTTTATTTGTTCAATCAAATTTTAGAACACTTATTGATGCATGTATTTGAAATTGCTTTGATTTTTTTAATACTTATGCTTTTAGATGAATATTTTTAATTAACATGAATTTGTGGCAATATGAATTGTGAAGGAGTAGAAATTAATTTGAATGAAAAAATTACTATAAATCAGTAAAAGTAAGAAAATTTTTTGACAAAAATTAATCCAACAATCAGAAAAATTTATTTTTTAAAATGAGAGTAATGAAAAAATTTGACATCAAAAGAATAACATCAAAATTTGCTGAAATCAAAACATAATAATATATCTGTCATAAACATAATCGTAATATGTCTGTACACATATTACGATTGTCAGAGAGAGAAACATAAATATAAATTGAAGTAAGTCATCACCTGACAGCATTACAAGTAAAATAAGTTAAAAACAAAATTTTGAAAAACTGTATTTGCCTATACTGTCAGCAAACAATAAAAGAAATATTATTACAAAGGCAAGGTGCTTTTAAAAAGCCTTAGATTTCTAGACTAATATGGGTAGCTTTGAAAAGGAATATACTTAAATAAGTAAGAAATTTTGGAAATGGTTAAAATTTTTTGATAAAAGTACTTCTGTGCACAGCAGAAAAAAATCAAATTGTTACAGTAAAATAGGTGGTGGTGATATAATGATCTACGATTTACATACATTACAATGACATGGAAAAGTTGAAGGAAAGGGTGGTTGATTATCTAAAAAATAAAAATTACTATTTAAATATTTTAAAGTGAAATTTAAAACAAAAACACAAAACAGTATCAAAAGTTACTACATCCTATAAGATGGTGTTTTAGAGTACATTAACCACATAATGAAAATACAAACACCACTAGAATTTTCAAACATACACCTAATAGAACAATTTATGGACTATGATTACAGGAGATTCTAAAAATACTATTTAATTTCAAATTGTATATTAAAATTAATGGTGAATTATGAAAAAAAAAAACATCAGAAAATGCATCAAAACTATGAAACTCTATGGTAAAAATGGTTTAATAAAGCTATGAAAAGTAAGGATATCCTACTAATTATTAAATGTGTGCTAATATTAAGTTTTTTTTAAATTTTATTTGCTGTATGTAGATATTTCACTTCAGATTTTTTTCCTTAAATGTCAGATACTTTTAACTTAAACTAATTAAATGACAGTGTAGACTCATTATATAAATAAAAATAAATTTATATTTATGAAAGCACGCATAATGAATAATAAGGGACTTTATTACCTTGCTTCATGTAAGTGTCAAGATTTAATTACCTGTATGCAAATTTTTTATTGCTGGTGTACATAAATTTTGTATGAAAATTAAAAGTTAAAAATTAATATTTTTTTTTTCTATTCAAAAATTAATTATTTTTATAATTGAAATAAATAAAATATCTGTATTAAAAATTTACAGTTATTTAAAATAATTATCTGCAAGTGATTTTACAAAAGAAATAAATGTTACAGAAGATTTTACAGAGGAGATAATGTCAATTCGGCATTAGGAATTTTAGAAATTATTATAAAATACATTTTATTAATAATCTGAATTATATTTTTGATTTTTTTCATGAAGTTATAACAGCTTTACTGTTATGGGATTTAAAAAGTATATAAAAATTTATTTATCTTTTTATGCAATTAGTTTCAATTTTAAAAAATATATGACAACAAGACAAATTATATAATGATTGATTTTTGGTCATGTAAAATAGAATCAACCAATAATATTGAAAATATTGAATTAATTTTTTATTAGAAAAATAAAAGATTTAACAAAATATTCACCTGATTCAAAAGAAAAGCATGGCAAGAAAAGAACTATTTAAATGTATTTATATAATTACTATAGGTGACAAATCAAATAAAAAGTATACTATTTAAAAACAAAAGTATACTATTTAAAAACAAAAAGTATTCTTTTCAAAAACAAATAAGTAATAATACATTAATACCTAGAAATTTAAAGGGTAATGTACTACAGAAGTTGCTTACACATATTAAATTCTTGTAAATAATCTGAATAGTTTATGTTTCAGAATATACTAACACGTAAATTCATGTCCGGCGCGCGAAAAAAAAAAAGTAAACAAATAGAACTGCGCATGTCTGTTAAATTCGAGTTTGATTTTATGCCGATGTAACCAAAACCAAAACCTAATGTAAAATATATTACACTAGAACTAATAAAACAGTTGTTAATAATTTTATAATTGAAATCAATATAGTAAATTAGGTTATTTAAAAGATTTTGTCGAATGTTTGTACCTCTAACCAATGGTGATGAACTGATCCTGACAACCTTATTACTGGGAATTTTAATAATCGCGAATATTTACGACATTCATAAAATAGCTCGTATAATTAAATTGCTAATTTTTCAATTGTGGTTGAAAAATGACTTCCCACAGCCTAAACGTCTAGCTAATAATCTTTGGGTATACGCCCGAACAACCTTGGAAAACAGATTTAAAACTTTTGTTTTTCCTGTTATTGCTTACTATTGTGTAGTCTTAGTGACTGCCTTGGAGCATTTGATTAAGAAATTGGAGTTACTGCAAACCAGGCACTCAGGTTCATCGTTAGTGAGGTAAAGAATGCACTCTCCCCTCGCTGTTACTCAATGCTGCTTTTGATAAATAGTAGACGATTATTGAAGAGAGGGCTCTTGTCCTGCATGAAAAGTTAACTAGAATCGAATGCCCATTTGGGACTTCTGTGAAAATAAACAGAGGCATCTAAAAAACACAAAAAGTGGTTTTCTTCAGAGGGTTTTGACTTGAGGGAAGATCTAGTAATTAAAGAGAGAAATATTTAAAGATTTTTGAAACCCCCCTTGAACCACTTCAATTTAACTATTAATCTGAATCTTGCTCAACCAACTCTTACCAGTCCATTATCAAGAAAGAGCTTGAAGATCCTAGCCCTTGAGACACTCCACCCGCTACCCTGAACGGTTACATGTTTTTACAGATGGTTCCCTTGACAGAACGTTCACCAAATGTCAGGGCAGAAATACGTTCTTCCATTTTTTTCTCTTTATGTTCCTGTAGGGAAAAAAACACCTTCGATGGAGAAGTAATGGTTTATCTGTGGGTACTTGTGTAGAAACTTGTCCTCACCACAAACTTGACACCTTTACAACAAGGTGGTTTTACTATCGGGCTCCAAAAATGTCATACAAGCTATCCCGGGTTATATGAAGCATCCTCCAATAAAAACATCTTAGAAAGTCGAGCTCTTTTTTGAAAGATTGAGGTAGGGGACACATCTTTCTCCAGTGGATCCCTTGGTACTGTGATATTTTAGGTAATGATCAGACAGATTTGTTGGCTAAGAAGGGCATATGGATGGTCCAACAGCCAAATACTTTGCAACTCTTAATTCCATGCAAGTTTATATCAAAAATAAAGGCATTGCTCACTGCTAGTATTTCCTCAGTGAGTTGGAGAAACATATTGAAAGAAGGTATTTCTTACAAACTTCACGAAAACACTGCCGCTAAATATAGACTTGCTGTGGGCCATGACTGATTGGGAGCCATCTACACGCACTGGCATTTTTGATAGCCCAAACTGTCTACTATGTTTAGAAGACGAGATCATAGACAGACACCATACAGCAGGATGCCCGGACTTGCGTTCGGACTCTAGAACTTGGCTGATGAAACATTGATTTTTTTTCTCATATTGTTTTCTTTTTTTTTTTTTTCTTGTGTGCTTTTACACTGTTTTAATATCGTAAAAGTTTATCATTTTCTTGCCATTGGAAATTTAAAAATGTTTTAATTTCTTTAATTTTTATTTCAACAAAGAGATAAAATACACAGTCCAGTCACGTTAATGTGACCACCACCTACTTTCGACGTCAACGGAAATAACCATTACAAAAGGCAGGTGGCAGCACATTGCAGTGGAATATATATAAAAGGATGTCCTAGGGCATCGGAAAGCATTTCAATCATTGTCATAATGCAGAAACGTAGCAGCGGTTCCCGCTCTGCCAAAGGTGGCTATTCTGGCTTTTGACAGGTGGTTCCATTAATGTGACTAGACTGTATATATATATGATTGCTCATTCAGTTGGAACAAAAATTATTTAAAAATAGATAAGAAAAGATAATTATTATAAAAAAAATAAGAAATAAAAAAGAAAATAAGAAATGTATAAAAATAATTAAATTCCTTTTTTTGAAAGTATATTTATTTATTTATTAAAAATTATTTTAGGGTAATCAATTACGATAAAATATTTCATTTTAATTAAAAATAAAAATGTGAAAATAATTAAGAGAAAAAAAATTAAAAAAATTAAATTGAGTGTAGATATTTGATTAAATCAGTTACATATCATCGAATAATAAAACAGAATGGGCCAAGTGAAATTAAAAGGAAAACAAATAATATATATATAAAAAAAAAATTTTTAAGACAATTTTTTTTTACTATATTGCAGAAAGTCCTTTATAAATAATTTTCATTCCTTTTTTTTTTTTTTTTAATTTATCTGGCGCCATCTATTGGTAGATATATGCAACTTAAATCTAAAAAAAACTAAAAATTAATTAATTAAATTTAATTAATGAATTAATATTTGAAAAACTGTATTAACATCAAGTGTCATCCACTTACAAGTTTCAAAAAAATTTATTTGAACTGAGTGGAAGAATAAAAATATTTTTATGAACGATTGAAAATTTGAACAAGATATATATAGGGGAGAGCGTGAGCTAATCGAAGGAATTGAAAAAATTACCGAGCGAAACTTTGGAGATACAGCTAACTGTTTTCGTCTAGACATTGGTGGATAATAAATCAGTTCAGAGCATAGGACACTATTGGGATGCTACAGGGTTTTATGGCAGATATCGCTACGGTTTCGTGTAGGAAAAGAAGTTAGAGCGTAAGAAATGGTTTGAAACAGATGAGCAATGGTGGGCGTAGCACAATTGAAAAAGAAAAATCGTGACTCAGGAAGGTCCATTTGAAAATTGTTTCAAATGTTTCAGAACAGTGTGAGGTCTTTTTACTGTTTTGCCAGAAAAGCAAGCAAATCACTGTTTTGGCCAGAGGAGATTTTAAAAACTGGATTATTGATGTCTCGCATATTATTATTATGAAATTAAGTAGAAATTTTTCTGAAACAAATTGTCTTATACTTGGACATCTTTCTCAGTGTTTATACTGTACGATGTTCCGCAGGCCTTCTCTAACCATTACTCTTATTTTTTTGCTAGAGGTGACCACTGCTAAGTGGCATTATGCAAAAATAAAAATTATTAACTTCCCACAAATCGCTCTCAAAAATATATTAATGCTGTCGAACAATAGACTTACATCAACCGGAAATTGAGCTTAACATCTCTAAAAGGTGAGGCCAGTCCTACCATAACTTCCCAAGAAAACCTCAACTTTCAAAACTTCTCCCATAGTACTCCCATTAGATGGAACAAGAGATGGCATGTATCTTGGTATCATCTTTGGACAATCAATACGCCTACCCTTCAGCTCACTCATGCACATTAATTTTCTGAAGGATTAAATTTACATTAAATCTATATTAGCATCTCTCTATCTCCCTCAAATCGCCTCTCCAAGATATATGTAGTGCTGTTGAACAGTGACTTATCAACCGGAAATTGAGACTTAACATCTCTAAAATTGAGAAATAGTCCTATATACTTTTAAGAAAACCACAACTTTCAAAAAACTTTTCCCCATAGCACTCCCATAAGATTCGCAAACAAAAGAAGCCAAATATCTTGGTATCATCTTGGACGAGTCATCTTACTTCCTTCAACTCTCGCACATTAATTTTCTTGAAGGATAAATTTATTAAATCCCTTTAATGCTCTCTATCTCCACAAATCGCTCTCCAAAAATATATTAATGCTGTCCAGTGATCAATGACTTATCAACCGAAAGATTGAACTTGGCATCTCCTAAAATTGACGTAGTCCCTATATACTTAAGAAACCTCTAACTTTTTCATATGATTACTTCCCTTCAATCACTACCAGTGGAAGTGAACAAAGGAAAGCTATAATAATGGCGGTATCGTCTTTGGACAATCATCTTACCTTCAACTCGCACATTAATTTTCTGGAAGGATGGTACTGATCAAATCCCTTATTGCTCTCTATCTCCACAAATCGCTCTCCAAAATATAGTATTGTGCACGTCGAGAACGATGACTTTATCAACCGGAAATTGAACTCATCATCTCTAAATTGACGGCCAGTCCTATATACTTTTAAGAGAAAACCTCAGCTTTCATAAATTACTTCCCATGTTTTCTACACATTAGAAGGAACTTGAGAAGCCAAACATCTCTTGGCATCATCTTGGACGAATCATCTTACCTTCAACTCGCACATTAATTTTCGGAAGGATAAAATTATGACCGTCACCACCCAATGCCTCTTTATCTCCGCTTCTAAATCGCTCTCCAAAAATATATTAATGCTGTCGAAGACAATGACTTATCAACTGAAATTTAACTTCTTAACATCTCTAGTAAATTCGAAATAGAGTCCTATACTTACAAACCTCAACTTTCAAAAACTTCTCCTGCACACCCCATTGATGAACAAAGGCCAAATATCTTGGTATCATTCTTGGGCAGTCATCTTTACCTTCAATT
>BPLR01013654.1:0-101245 GCA_021605095.1 Caerostris extrusa
CCTTTTGTGCATGTATAAAGGCGGTCACTAGCTAATTTTTAAAGTTATACAATTCGGGTTTGTTTTGCAACAGATGAAAAATCGGGATAAAAGAGTTGGTAAAAATTTTAGCACAGTTAAGAAGTTTCTTTTTTTTTTTTTACATTGCAGAATTTTTTACATTGATACATTTTTAGAATTCTTTTTTTTTTTTTTTACATTCTTTTGGTTGGTTAACTAATTTTTGAATTTTTCATTTCAATGAATACCATGTTGATTTCTGAATACTGACAAAAAAGGATTTGCAGATATATGAAACTGAATTTAAATATTTTTAATTTACTAAGTGAATTTTTATGGATAGCTTATTCATACATTAAACTTGTGTTGCCTTGCATAATTTTTTAAAGGAATCTTACCTCAATATTTCTCAGTACTTATGTAGAATGCACAAACCTGAAGGCATATATGAGTAATATAAATTATATATAATATATTTTTATATGGGGTCTATAGCAATTCAATTTATATAATTTTAAAATTAAATTTTTTTCTTATGTAATTTTGAGGCATTTTAATGTTTAACTGACTAAAGACTTAAGTTGCAGGATGTATATCATATTAATAATAAATTTAGAAAGTGTTATTTAAATATTATCACAAAGATGTTAAAAAGCAAAAATTTTTCAGTTTTAGCTCACGAATTGTAAAAAGGACTTTTCTGCAATATAGTAAAAAAAGTATTGTTTAAAATTGAGTAAAAAAAATGCATTTTTTTAATTATTTTGTTTATTATCGTTTTTAACTTTTATAGGAATAAATTACCTTTGTTTACGAATAAATGACTTTTTAAAATCAGTTCCATTTTTTAACTTTTGGCGATATTTTAGATATTTTTTTCATTATCGTTTTATTAATTTTTTTTTAGACTTTTTATGTTTTATTATCCTTTATTTTTATCGTGATTATTTTTTTTTATTATGATTTTTTAACTATACATAAATACCTTTGTTTACGAATAAATGATTAAAAATCAGTCTTTTGGATATTGATAGATATTTTTTTTTATTATATTAAATGATTCTTAAATTCAAAACACAAAATATTTGCAGTTAAAGTTTTACCAATCTTATCTTAATTTTTTTTTTTTTATTGTGATAGATATTATTTAATTTAAGCATAATTTAAATGAATAACAACAATTTGAAACTTAAGAATTTAAAATATTTAATATATCGTTTGAATAAAATTATATTCTTCATTATTATTTCTTAGCATTTTGCAAACTACATAGAATTTAAAAAGAATTTTTATTTATAAAAATAAAAATTCTTTTTTATTCATCTAATTGTTTATATGAATACTTATATAATAGATTAAAATACACATTAGAATGTATTTAAAAATCTTATACTATAATATATTATACTCATTAGAATAGATTAAAATACAATTATGCTATACTCAAAATAAAAAATATTTTATTCAATTCTAAAAGCATGTTTTTTTGCGTCGACTCTGTTTTATTAATTTTAATATTTGAAAATAATGTAATTTAATCAGAAGGATCATTATATTTTATTCTTTTTATTAAAATATATATAAACGTGAATATTTATCTGTGTGAATTTTTAATTTTATGAATGCTATAATTTTAAAACTACTGAGATAATCAAATAAAACTAAACTATCGAGATAATCAAATTTTTTCTTTAAATTCGTTATATTTTTATCTTTTAGGTAACTAAAAATAATAAAACATATTTAATTAATTCATTTTTAAATTAAAAAAAATTACTTTTCTTTAATAATATAAATGTTTTACAACAATACCAGTGTCTTGTAATAATAAGTTTAACAACAATGCTAATGTTTTAATAACAACGATTATGCATTAATAATAAATGCTTGTGTTTTAATAACAATTACATTGTTTATAACATTGAGTTGGAACAACAATACTAATGCTCCGTAAAAAATGAATTTGTAGGAATGTAAACATGTTTAACTATTTAGAGATTTTTATATCTAAAGATGTATAATAGATTGAACTTCTATCTCATTAAAATTTTTAGTATTTTAATCTTCCTTTACCGATATTTTTTCCACGTAATGCCATACCTTACATGATAACAAACAAATAATTAAATGCCGCGAATAAGATAATTACGAATGCATTTGTTATATATTTTCAGTTCTATTAACATTGTTAAAACAATCCATAATAAAAAAAATCTATTTATCTTAAATAAGAAGATTCTTTTGTTATCAATTATGCTCAATGCATTCACGTTTTTTTTATATAAACAAAGGTGTTAAATATTAGCAGATTTATGAGTGAAATATTTCTTTAAAAATAAAGCGTTTATCTCTTTTTATTGCTTCAACAATTACGCTTTGTTAAGTGTTTGTTTTCGGTAATTAAAACAATTTCATGAAAGCGGATTAATTTAATTGAAGTTTTTTATTTATAAAGGTTAATTTCTGTAATAAATAGTATTCAAAATAATTTCTTTAATGAATAGTATTCAAAGATAATTTCTTGAAATTTACTGATTACTGTTATTCAATAAAAATAAAATTTAAATAACTTTTCTTTGAATTTAAAATATATTTATGAATTTTCTTTTATATTGTGTAATAGAATTTATGGACCATTATGTTCATATATGTATGGTGAATTTTAATGTTCGTAAACACAAAAAAAGTCTATTACTAGCATTGATTTAATCTATGTTATCCTTAGCAATAAATTATATATATTCCATAGTATACTATATACTAAATAATTTTTTAGTAATAGTCAATAATAAATTTATCTATAGTAAATATCTGTTATATTAATCTATAATATTTTATTAAATAATAACAGCAATTGAAAATAATAACTATACCAATAATCTTTAGTAATAAAATATCTATAGTGTAGTAAATACCTATTATATTAATCTATCATAATATTTTAGTAATAATAAATAACAATGTTTGTTAACACAAGAAAAAAATAACTATACCAGCATTGTTTTAGAAAATCTATTACCAGCTCTGTTACCCTTATCGGTAAATTTTTTATATATTCCATAGTAAAAATAAAAAATAATTGAAATTAATATTAACTATACCAATACTTTTTAGTAATAATCTATATAATAAATTTAATCTTTATTAATCTATAATATTTTATTAAATAATAACAGCAATTGAAAATAACTATACCAATAATCTTTAGTAATAAATTTATCTATAGTGTATTAAATACCTATTATATTAATCTATCATATTTTGTTAATAGTATACATTAGTAATAGTAATAATCAATAATAGTAACAATGTTTGTTAACACAAGAAAAATCTATTGCCAGCATTGTTTTAGAAAATCTATTACCAGCTCTGTTACCCTTATCGGAAAATTTTATATATTCCATAGTAAAAATAAAAATAATTGAAATTAATATTAACTATACCAATAATTTTTAGTAATAATCTATAATAAATTTATCTATAGTGTTGTAAATATCTGTTATATTAATCTATCTTATTTTATTAATACTATACATTAGTAATAGTAATAATCAATAATAGTAACAATGTTCGTAAACACAAGAAAAATCTATTAATAGCATTGCTTTAATCCTTGTCATTCATATCATTAATTTTTTATACATTCTATATTACTAAATTTATATACTATTACTATAGAATGTATAAAAAATGTAATAAATATAAATTTTTTATACATTCTATAGTAATTTGTATATTATTACTGTAGAAAGTATAAAAAATTTAATGATGACGATGACAGAGATTGAAGTAATGCTGGTGATAGATTTATTTTGTGTTTACGAAGATTGTTACTATGATTGATTACTTTTATTATTTTATACTGTTTAATAAAATGTTATAAATATTTTATTAATTGCATAAAATGAGAATGTTTTCTAATATAATAATGTTTTTTAAATAATTCTTTCAAATTGACATTTTTTTATTCACCTATTCAGCATAATTTTTCTACAGAAATTTAAAATTATTTTAACACTGTTTTATTAAATGCAAATTTATGTGATTTGCTTCTTTTAACAGGAAAAAAAATTCTATTAAAGCAAATATGCATTTCGAATATCATATTCCTTTTAACTTTAACATGCAACGATAAAATAAAGTTAGCACAGATAGGTAGTTTCATAATCCAATCACAGTGCACACACGATATACCTTTTCAGAAGAGCGAAAACTTATTAGTTGCCATAAATAATTCAAAAGAACCTTTCACCGAACCATACACAAGGTATGGAAACTGTTACGGGGAATAATAAAGTAGGACTTCTCACTTTCTGAACCTGGAAGACCTACATTTTTTTTCAAGTACTCCATTCTTTCTTAAGGCTAATTAGCCTTAAAATTCAGAAGTGTCAAAAAGTGGATAAAAAAACTTAATAAAAAACGCAATGTATGCGACAATATATTCGTTTGATGGCAAAGGGGGGGTTGGAAAGTTCAGCAGAAGATCGACCTATTCCTCACACCAGAGGGTTAAAGGGGTAAGAAAAAGATTCAGAGGGGGAGGGGGGAGCATGGTTCGAAGGAAGGAAAAGGAAACATTAATGTCTAATTTAAATTCTCCGTAAACACAAGAAAAGTGGATCCAAAATTTTTTTTTTTTTTAAAGTCAATTCCTACTTTTCTTTTCACTTACTCACTTTTTAGAAAATCCTTTTATAAATAATTTTCATTCATTCTTTTAAGTTTATCTAGCGCCATCTATTGGTAGATACATGCAACTTAAATCTAAAAAAGACTGACTAATTAAATTTAATTGATGAATTAATATCAGAAAAACTGTATTGACACCCAGTGTCATCCACTACAAGTTCAAAAATGTATTTGACCTTGAGTGGATGAATAAGAAGTATTTTATGAACGATTGAAAATTTGAACAAGATATATGTAGGGAGAGTGTGAGCTAATAGAAGGAATTGAATAAAAACGTAATGTAAAGTATGCGACAATATTTTGTTTGGTGGCAGTGGGAGAGTGTGGAAAGTTCAGCAGAAGATCGACCTATTCATCACTCCAGAAGGTTGTAGGGGGTAGAAAAAAGATTCAGAGGGGTGAGGCACGGTTCGAAGAGCAGGGAACGGAAACATTAATGCCTAATTTAAATTCTTGCACTCCTGCATTACATTTGTTCGTCATCGCGGCTGCTTAGCATTCTGCCTCATCAGCATACCGCAGTCCCGATTCCGATTCACGCAATCATGCATGAGGGGGTGCAGCTCTCCTTCCAGGAAAGGGTTGGGGGTCTTCGGGGGGGGGGTGTGACCTGTTTCCAATGAACCTACAATAGCATTTCGTTCCCGGTGCGCGATCGGTAGGCAGTGGGAAAGGAAGAGGAATAAATTGACTGAGGAGAAGTCGATATTCAGTTGGAATTTGTAGGGGTTTGAAAGTGGATTAAAAGGAGCTTTTCTGCCTGGGATAATAGAGCGGAATTGAGTTGCTCGGAAGGAACCCCTTCTGGAAGAATCTCGCCCACGCTTAGAGGTTTCTAAAGGATTTCGGAAGAGAAGGGAAGGTAATTATAAAATATTATTTCGATGGATCCCAATAAATTGGCTATTGCCACTAAAAGGACTGGATCCAGTATAAGAAATAAGACAAATGAAATCGGAAGAACTGCTCTGCCTCTATGATGCGTGTTCACTTATGAAAATTGTTATTCCTGTTTTATTTGATAACTAATATTTTTTGTAATTATATTAACTTTAGCATTATTATGAACAGAAGTTCAGTCCCATTTCGCATATCTTTTTCAATATACGTCGAAACAGCATCTATACACAAATCGTAATAAGAATTTGTAAGTTAGCCACGTGATCTGTTTTATGATGGCGTTAATTTCTCCTTTCAAAAATGGCGGATTGATGGCCAACTGGCTAGCGCTCCGGCCGTTAATACCATAGGCTTCAGTTGGCATCCTGGATGGATGGATGGATGTGTGTGTGTGAGTGGTTCGGAATTCACGTTAAACTATAGGTATCGGTCTAATTAGCATAAAGTGTGCAAAAATGACTGTAGAGCGCAAACCAAACCTCACAAAAATGTGGCCGGATGGCCAAGGGCTAGCGTTCTGACCTTTGGTGCTTGAGGTTTGAATCCTGGCTATGTCATGGATGTTTGTGAGTGGTTTGGAATCCACTTTAAACCATAGGTCCCGATCTAACATGATTGTAGAGCATTGCGGGGGTATTGTTACTCCTCTTCCGTAGCTTATCTTCAAGCTACACGCACTTCCTAGGTAGTGCTAAGTGAATATCGTCGGTGCAGCGCTTGCCTTAAGGCATCCAAGACAATTGTCGTCACAGTGTTTGCCAGCTGCATTAGAAAAAAAAAAAAATTCTGTTATAATTGATAACTAATATTTTTGAAACTTATATTAATTTTAATATTATTAAGAATAGCTAAATCTAATATTCAGAAGTGTTAGAAAAGTGGATCAAAAACTTAATAAAAAAACACAATGTACAGTATGCGGCAATATTTTCGCTTGATGGCAGGGGGGTTGGAAAGTTCAGCGGAAGATCGGCCTATTCCTCACTACAGAGGGTTGTAGGGGGTAAGAAAAAAGATGCAGAGGGGGTGAGGCACGATTCGAAGGATAGTAGGAAAGGAAACATTAATGCCTAATTTAAATTCTTGCACTCCTGCATTACATTTGTTCGTCATCGCGGCTGCTTAGCATTCACCCTCATCAGCATACCGCAGTCCCGATTCCGATTCACGCAATCATACATGGGGGTGCAGCACTCCTTCCAGGAAAGAGGTTGGGGGGGGTCTTCGGAGGGGGGGGTGACCTGTTTCCAATGAACCTACAATAGCATTTCGTTCCCGGTGCGCGATCGGTAGGCAGTGGGGAAGATTCCAGTAGGTGAAGGAAGAGGAATAAATTGACTGAGGAGAAGTCGATATTCAGTCGGAATTTGTAGGGGTTTGAAAGTGGATTAAAAGGAGCTTTTCTGGCTGGGATAATAGAGCGGAATTGAGTTGCTCCGGGAACCCCTACTGGAAGGATCTCGCCCACTCTTAGAGGTTTCTGAAGGATTTCGGAAGAGAAAGAAGGTAATTATAAAATATTTAGATGGATTCCTATAAAATGGTTACGGCCACTAAAAGGACTGGATCAAGAGTATATAAGAAAATAAGACAATTGAAATCGCAAGGGCTGTTCTTCCTTTATAACGTGTGTTCCCTTATGAAAATTCCTGTTTTAATCCTGAAAATTTCTTATTCCTGTTTTATTTGATAACTAATATTTTTCGTAATTATATTAATTTTAACATTATTATGAACAGAAGTTCAGTCCCATTTCTTATATTTTTTTCAATTCCTTCTATTAGTTCACACTCTTCCCTATATATATCTTGTTGAAATTTTCAGTCGTTCTTAAAATACTTTTTTATTCATCCACTCGAGTTCAAATACATTTTTTTTTTTTGAACTTGTAGTGGATGACACGGATGTTAATACAGTTTTTTCAAATATTAATTCAGTAATTAAATTAAATTAATTAATTTTAGTTTTTTTTAGATTTAAGTTGCATGCATCTACCAATAGATGGCGCCAGATAAACATAAAAAATGAATGAAATTATTTATAAAGGACTTCCTGCAATATAGTGAGAAAAAAAAAAAGGAGGAATTGACTTAAAAAAAATTTTTTTTTTTTTTTTTTTATATTATTTACTCTTATTACTCTTGATTCAGTCCTTTTACTTACCATAGCCATTTTATTGGGATTCATCGAAATATTTTATAATTACCCTCCCTTCTCTTCCGAAATCCTTCAGAAACCTCTATGTTCGGGCGAAATTCTTCCAGAAGGGGTTCCCGGAGCAACTCAATTCCGCTCTATTATCCCAGGCAGAAAAGCTCCTTTTAATCCACTCTCACCCCTACAAATTCCGACTGAATATCGACTTCTTCTCAGTCAATTTATTCCTCTTCCTTTCCCACTGCCTACCAATCGCGCACCGGGAACGAAATGCTATTGTAGGTTCATTGGAAACAGGTCACACCCCTACCCTACCCCCAACCCCTTTCCTGGAAGGAGAGCTGCACCCCCTTATGTATGATTGCGTGAATCGGAATCAAGGACTGCGGTATGCTGATGAGGCAGAATGCTAAGCAGCCGCGATGACGAACAAATGTAATGCAGGAGTGCAAGAATTTAAATTAGGCATTAATGTTTCCTTTCCTACTACCCTTCGAATCGTGCCTCACCCCCCTCTGAATCTTTTTCTTACCTCCTTCAATCCTCTGGGGTGATGAAAGGGTCGATCTTCTGCTGAACTTTCCAAACTCCCCCTTTGCCATCAAATGATAATATTGCGGCATACTATACATTGCGTTTTTATTAAGTTTTTGATCCACTTTTTTTTTGACACTTCTGAATTTTTAGAATTAGCCTTAAGAAAAGAATGGAGTAAAAATAAAAAATGTAGGTCTTCCAGGTTCAGAAAGTGAGAAGTCCTGCTTTATTATTATTCCCGTAACAGTTTTCATACCTTGTGTATGGTTCGGTGGAAAGGTTCTTTTGAATTATTTATGGCATCTAATAAGTTTTCGCTCTTCTGAAAAGGTATATCGTGTGTGCACTGCGATTGGATTATGAAACTACCTATCTGTGCTAACTTTATTTTATCGTTGTATGCTAAAGTTAAAGGAATATGATCTTCGAAGTGCATATTTGCTTTAATAGAATTTTTTTTTCTTGGTGTTAAAAGAAGGAATTCACATAAATTTGCATTTAATAAAATAGTGTTACAATCATTTTAAATTTCTTCAGGAAAATTATGCTTAATAAGTGAATAAAAATATGTCAGTTTGAAAGACGAAAAGAATTATTTAATAGACATTATTATATTAAAAAATATTCAATTTTTATACTATTAATAAAATATTTATCATATTTTATTAATAGTATAAAATATTAACAGTATTCAACAATAATTACTGTGTTCGAAAACAAAAGAAAAATCTATTACCAGCATTGCTTTTTTAATCCTTGTCATTCTTATCATTAAATTTTCTATACATTCTATAGTAATAGTATATTTTTATGCAATAAATAGTATATAATTTATTATAAATATATATAAATTTAGTAATATAGCCTCTATAGATATATAATCACAAAAAAAAAAAAAAAACTTTAAGGAAACAGAAAACATACGAGCAACATTTGAAGCCGAAGATCGGAAATAAAGTTTGTTAATGCAGGGTAGAGTTTGATGTTTTCAGAAATGGTATTTTTTTTCTTTTTAAATAGTTCCCCAGTACTCACTGCCAAGTCAGAGGAGAGGACGATGGGAGATTTCTTAGAACTGGAGAGTAGTATTGCAGATGGGCAATAGAAGAAATTAGGGTGGCTTGAAGTCACACCCGGTGGTGTCATGGATGTGTGTAGGGGGTTCGGAATCCACTTTTTAAACCGTAGGTCCTGGTCTCATATGACTGTAGAGTGTTGTTTGTAGGACTGACAACCTTATCCGTAAAAAAAGGAAACATCTCCTGTCTCAAAATACGCCAATATGCAGACGGTATAGAAGAAATTAGGTAGGCTTTGAGATCTCTCCCGGTGGTGTCATGGATGTTTGTAGGGGTTCGGAATCCACTTTAAACCGTAGGTCCCGATCTCATATGACTGTAGAGTGTTGGGCGTAGGACTGACAACCTTACCCGTAAAAAGAAAACATCTCCTGTCTCAAAATCCGCCAATATCCAGACGGTCTAGCAATACATGAAATTTAACTGCAGAGTGAAATGTAGTTAAAATATGAGTACACAATACATAATATGAAATGGTAGTATCACAGAGCAAAAATCAAACAAGCAATAAATGACGTAGATCGGTAGGAAATCCGTCATCAGGAATATTCGCGTTTTCAGGATGTTTGTTCCACTTGCTTTTAAAGGATATGGATGTCCTTGTTCGTTGTTTTTCAACAATTAATTGATAAGTTTATCAACATCGATAAGAACGGAAACCCATTTCCTGGTGTTTAGTAATCAGTATGCATTAATTGTTGCTGTATTTTAATTATCAACCGGTTTTAAAAAATTTCTTTATGAAAAGTAAAGATATTGAAAATTCTGTTGCTTTAATCAGTTCGTTGTGAAGTTAATTTGAAAACTATTTTTGATAACTTTATTAATTAAAAAAACGGATTTTTTTTATTATTATTACGTTAATTATGTATGAGTTCTATCTATATTAGATATTTTTTCACAGTTTGACTTTATATTTGGTACACATTTATTATAGTGTTCTTCTTCTTCGGCCCATGGTGGGCCGAATGGTGCCCCATGATGGGCCAAGGCCGTCTGCGTAACGGCAGATTGCGAGACATGAGATGTTTTCATTTTACTGGTAGGGTTGACAATCACTGTAGGTTCCAATCTAATATGATGCAGAGAGTTGGGCGAAGGGCTGACAACCCTACGCCCAAAGCTCAAAAACAAAACATCTCCTGTGTTGAAATCTGCTAGCAGGCAGACGGTCTGATGTCCAATTTGCTAACGCTGTGGCTGTTGGTACAACTGGCTTCAGGCTCGAATCCTGGCAGTGGCACGGATATTTGTTAGTGGTTCATAATCCACTTTAAACTGTAGGTCCCGGACTAATAGGCCCAAATTGTGCACAAAATGACTGTAGAGCCGCAAACCAAACCAAACCTTACAAAAATGCGGTTTGTTGGTCAATTGGCTAGCCCTCTGACCTTTGGTGCTTCAGGTTCGAATTCTGGATGTGGCATGGATGCTTGTTAGTAGTTCAGAATTCACTTTAAACTGTAGTGCTCAGCCTAACTAACCTAAAGTGTGCAAAAAAAATTACAGTACAGCGGCAAATTAAACCCAAATCTTACAAAAATACAATTTCTCATATTTCTTATTTCAAGAAAGAGACAGAACTCTAAGACTTCAATGTGTGAAGGGGAAATTCAAATTTTTCTGAAAGAAGTTATAAAACAAGAAGCTATCTGAAAGAAGCTATCGAAAGAAGATATAGAGCCATGAACATAAAGCGATAAAGCTATATTGTTGTTATAGTTTAAGGAATAAATATATAATGTTATATTAGTAAATATTAAAATCAAAATGTTGCTTAACACAATTTAATATTTAAACTCACCAAATTTGTTTCGTATTAATCCACCAAAATAAAGTATCGATTCATCAAATAAATCCCAATTTGAATTATTTGAGCTATGTCCTTTTCCTAGATTCTATCTTTTAACATTATAGATGTTGGACCCATTTAGCGGAAATTCAAACATCCCCAAACTACAATACCACTCAAATTAGCATCAAAACTCATCGCAGCTTGTCTCATCTCCGAAATCCCACCACCGTAAACATAAAATTATTTAATTAAATTCTTCCTCCCACTTTAATTTCGTCCCAATTCGCACACGCCACAGTGATTACGAACTGTCAAATGTGTCACAGGCCACCCATGCAGGGCGTCCGCCCTACCGAAAACCGCATCGGAAGACTCTTGCTGACAGGCAGGGATAACGTTTCGATATATCACCTACACCTGCGACCATACCTCGCACATCACCACACCGGTTGATTCCTCTGGTCGGTGACATCGATTGCGTTACGAATGTCTATGAGCACCCCTTCCTCTACCCCTACACAGCAGTCTTTTCTGTTATGATGACGTTTGAGGAGTGCTTGCGGTATTGGTCTGCAGATATTTGTGCCTCTTATGAATTAGCGTATTAAAATTATTATGATTTCATACTTTTCAACAATTTGTGCATATATTTTTTGCAACTTCTTGTGCCTGTTACGAATCAGCTTATTAAAATTATTATGATTTCATATTCTTCAACAATTTGTGCATATAATTTTTGCATATATTTTTGCAACATATTGTGTCTGCTACGAATCAGCTTATTAAAATTACTATGATTTCATACTCTTCAACATTTTTTTAATAAATAAAACTATAATAGATTATCATCTTTTAGGGTTCACTATGTTTTATTTGCTTTTATATAGGCAATAAATAGACAGAATAAATATTTAATAATTATAATCCAAAAATGATCAATATTTATAAGCAAATTAGAGAAATTGTAACTTTGATAATAAATAAAACTTATGCCAAATTTGTTTTAAGAGCTTTATATTAGAGCAGGGGTGGCTAACCCAAATGATCTTGATCCCTTTGGAAAGGCATCCTAACTCCGCGGGCTGCATATGAAATTATATATCCCTATATTAGATTTAGATCCTCTACAGACATTTTTTTAAGTTAAAAATTGAAACATAATGAGTTATTATTATTGTGTTTACTATTATTCTTACTTTGCCTTCCCTGTATTAGTGTATAGTGGATGCAAATATGTTAGGAAAAGTATTAAAATGTTCTTTGTATACTAATCGCTTCACTATATTATTGTTTATTAGAATATCGATGAAAATTGAAAAGGGGTAAGCTGCTGGAAAAGAGGATTAAAAGTATTAATTTTTTTTTGATTTTTCAAAGCATTCCTGTGTCCAAATGCATACTTCTAAAATGCAAATTGTTGTTTTCTGGCTTAACTGACATTAATTCTTACACATTAGACTAACATTTTTCATTTTTTCCGATAATAACATCTTGAAATTGAACGCGTTTTCTTTCTTTAATTCATTTTTACTACATAGTTCAGTAATTTTGTCCAATAATCCGCCATTGACTCAAACGTTTATAATTTTATGGATTCATATACGATATTCATAACCTTTTTATCACTGAATTTAAATTTTTATTACTAACAACCAGAAACATTTCTACAATTTGAATTAAAAAAATAAAGTTTTCCACAAGTTAATACTTTTATTTTAATATACATTTCGTTTAGTGTTGAAATTCTTTGTTTGGGAGAAATGAAATACAATGTATAAGTATTTATATACAGCAGTAATGACCCATGATTTCTAAAAAAATATGTTCAGTCCTTTTTCTTCATATGACACGTTCTATCTTACATTGTTGAGCTGCATTCCATTTGAGCCTTCGAATGCACCCAGACGCACAGGAGTGAGTACCTGCGTTCTTTAATCCCTCCAGTGTGTGTGACCTTTGATTCGCGTTTATGCAACCCAACTTCCTTTCGCGGGCCGCATCCTATTTATTCCCCTGATGGATGCAGGGCGCTGGGCGAGGGGAAAGGATGGCCCTGCGCTCTGCAGCGTACGTCGCTCGTTATTCACCTCAAGTGGGCCATTTGTGTTGTGCCAGGCAAACTTTAGATGCCTCGTCACGTAAAGGGGCTCTGTCTTAACGAGCACGCAGGGGCACCCTTTCCCCATTCCGAAGGGGCAGGGGGTAGGGAGGTAAGGAACGGTAATTGAATCGAAGGGTTGCAGTGTCTTTCGATAAAGGTGTCTGATGCCTGTTTAGTTGGTGGTAATTAACCTGAGAAGATTTTGCAGCTTGGAAGTGTGGTTCTGCTAGAGTAGTAGGTAGCGAAATTGTCCTTGTGCTAAAAGCTCTGAGTGAATCTGTGGATTTTATCTGAGTTATGAGGCTGTTGTTGTTTACCTATATTAGTTAAGAAAGCTTGAAATGTTGGCATAATTTTGATAATGAAATTTACTTTAAATACGTTAATGGGATTATACATAAATAAGTCGCTTAATTGAATTACTGTGATGGTAACAGTAAACTTATTCACTGCTTGTGTTTATCTAACTGAGCACTAACAACCAACAAGTTTTATCTTTGACTTGTACCATTCTGTGCAAAACTCTATATTTATTATCAAGACTGAAATTAAGATTGCTTTGTTATTCTGAATCCTCTATACTAACTATGAATGCATAAAAAAATAATAAAAAATTGAGAAAAGTTCTAAAAAGGTGAATGGGCAGTTTTTTTCAGGTGATTAAAAATTAATTTCTTTTCTAGGCCTTCCACTTAATAATTATCACAACAAAACATTTGTCTCTTACTCCAGTTCTATGAAACAAATCAAGCCAGCATTATTTGTTCATAAGACAGTTTTCCTATAAAGGAATTAGATTATTTACTCGTGGCTCAGTGGAAACGTGCACCGCTGGTGAGCATTAGGGCGGAGTTCAATCCACTGGCGGTTTTGTTGTAGAACAATGTTTCAAAAAACAAGGAGACCCGAGATATTTGTGATGTTCATGTTGCCTCGTAAGTCTGTCTACCTGGTAGGAGTTTTTGGGCTTTCTCCCCGTACGATACTCAAATGTTGGGGTGGTTCTCCGCTAAGAGTCCTCCCGGAAGGGCACTGCCCTCCTTCTTCAGCGCCACGAAATCAATTCAGACTTCTACCTACGTGTGCTCCTTTACAACAGAAGCTGCCTACCACGAGAACACGGATTCATGGACTTGGTCTAGTTGCCTATCTACCGAGATGGATAAGAAAAAAAAAAAAAGATGATTTACGATTGGATAATTAATTTTTGTTTTACAAAAATTAACAAAATGCTCAACGTTATTTTTCTGGATTGCAAAAATAAACATAATTGTCGATGCAGAAACAGTATAAAAATTATACGCCTATTAAAACACATCAGTATTTCGTAAAAATTATATTTAAATTTTTCTCATTTTTTAAAAAATCTCTAACTCTCTTTAAATGTAAAAAAAAAAAAAACATGTTTTCTTTTATAAGATCACTTTAATCAAATGATCATCATTATTTACTATACCTTTTTCAAATTTAATATGCTTGTAATTTGCGTCTTTATTCAATTTTATTTCAAATAACTAGTTTTAAGGAAAAATTGAACTATTTCACATCAAAAGTATTAAAAATATCATTCAATATAATATTTTATATCACTTAAATTAACCTCTTCAGAAACATTGGATCATGTTTATTTTTTAAAATTAAATTTATTCCAAATGAAAGTATATTAAAATTGGCACGAGAACTATACACTTCTGAATTCTCGACAATATTAAAAAATAAAATTAAAAATAATTAAATCGATTTTTTCCTTTAAAAATTCATTGCTAAAGAAGTTTAAAAAATTAAATAAAATTTGTAACAAATTAAATAATGCATGCAATGCTGCAAAATTTTAAACTGTTAAATTAAAATTTATAATACATTAAAAAAATTGTTTTTAAATCATAATAATTAAATATATCATAATTACATTTTTTTTATCTTGCTATAGAACTAAAGAAAAGAAGACTGAAATATTTCCATAACTGGAAGTTAAATACATCTAGATTTATTTATAAAGAAAGAGAGCTATATCGGAGATAGAAATTAATTTCTGTGGGGAATAACATTTGTATTAAAAAGTAGCCGTACTGTAGAAAATTTCTGAAAAGTATTGTTCAGTGGTAGATTTTCTATGGAAAATAATTAATGCATAAGTAGTTAAAATATTGAAAATGAAAATTATCTTTTCCGAGATGATTAACTAATGAATTCGCAGTTTCTCTTGAGATGCTCAGAAATGGAATTCTAATGCGAATCTTTCCTAGAATCCCAATGGATGTTGCTATGATAGCATGCCAATTTCTGGTGAACTAATTAAACAGATATTTGCTCAAAATTCTTAAATATATCGAAAAAAAAAACATATCAATTGTTCTATTTAAAGCTTTGATTTGGAAAATTAAAGCAAATGGGATTTTTGAACAAAATACAGTACATTAAAGTAGCTTATGAATGTCTCTGAATCTCTTTCATCGACATTGCAAGCATTGAAGAAAAATGTTATTTACTTAAATATTTACTATGTCGTATATGATAATATGAATATTTTCAGTTAAACATTAAAGAAATAGAGCCTACTTAATGTTTAATTGAAAATATTCATATCTGGAGGATTTTGCGTCATTTTTTGCATTATGATATTAATATTGGATCAATCAGAATGTTCCCATCTAACAAATTAATACTTTTCAAAAACCAAAAACAATTTAAGTTCTTTAAAATTACAACAACTAAATATTATATCTATATCTAGGTTTGATTGATAATTTCATTTTATCTCATATTTTTATTTTTTGTATATTTTATTTGTATTTGGTTAGTCGCCTTACATTTCCTTAGAGATGTTATTAGGCATATTAATTTATTTTTACTCATTATAAAACAGAAAATTCTTATAGAATAAACAACAGGGATAGAGAAATGCTATTGTCACATTCACTGATTTGAAAAAGAACTACAAACACACCATTTAAAAGTAAAATATCGTTATCTCACTAATCCTGAATACAATTTATTAAAAAAGAAGAATACTCGTAGCTAGTTAGCTACTTAGAAGAAAGACTCTCCCACCTTAATGACTCCGCTGTGTTAATCGTTCAATTATTTCTTTTAATTCATAAAATTAAAGTATGATAGAAGTATAGGAACAGCAAGACATTCATAATTCATTTATATAAATATTTTATGAATAAATAAATTATAGAATTTTTCGAGAAGGATATTTGATTGTGTTTTCAGTTTTTTTTTTTTATAAGATACAAATTATTGAATATTATAATTGTTACACTGCAGTTTATTTTTCGTCGCCAGATGTTTTATACACGGATATATATCTTTTGTTATATAGTATGTTTTTGTGTATTATGTAATATTATTTTGTATACTATAAGCATTAAAGATGTATTTTTTTAAAATGCTTTAAGAAATAAAAATACGAAAAAAAAAAAACCATCATGAAAATTGAAAAATAACCATTTCTTTTTGTCAAAATTATCATTTTTAAATATAATACAAAATCCATCCATAGTCTGATAAGTTAAGAACAAGAACAGGTTATATTGCAATTTTTCGAAAAAGTAGTTCGCACAAAAATCAAGACCATTTGATATACAATAGTAGATGGACATGAAATTTGGCAACATGTTTCCTGTGTTGTTTACACATGTTTACAACAAAGTGCTTCAACATGTCATCAGGGTTGTTTCTTAAATGTTTTCTTGGAATGTTTCCAATTATTCTCAAAAAGACCTGGAAAGCATTATAGTATAGCGGCGTTTCCTAGATGTATAGTATACTGTAATGCAAAGCCCACTAATGTAATACAAAAGCCCATACGTGGTTTTATAAGTTAGAACAAGAACATATTAGATTGCAATTTTTCGAAAAGAGAAGTTATCACAATAATCAAGACCATTTGGTATAGTAGATGGGCATGAAATTTGGCAGCATGTTTCGCTGTCACCAGGGTTTTAAATGGATGTTTTCTTGGAATGTTTCCAATTATTCTCAGAAAGACATGACAGTCATTCTACTTATGGGTATATTGTAGCGGGGTTTCTGGGATGCACACTGTGCAATACGGAATCCGTAATAAATCAATGTAATGCAAGGTAAATAATTGAATATGCGAATAATAAAATGCAATACAAATAAATGAATACACGAATAATGTAATGCAATGTTGAATGTAATACAAAGGTAAATAACTGAATACTATAATTTATAAATTTTAAATGCAATACAAAGACCATGCGTTTTACCTATAAATATAGTGTAGTAGCGTTTCTTAGATTGCCATGGGTAACACTGAATCCGTAATAAATCTATTGTTTCAATGTTAAATAAACTCGATGTCAAATGTTTACATTAATAACAGGACATAATAATGTCATAAATATGAATTTTATATAATATATTTATATACATATTTAGTATAATTCTTCTGTACGTGTGTCATTGAACTCCTCTAAACTACTGGACCGATTTTGATGAAATTTGTGTAAGTTTGAGTGGTCCCTGGATGGTTTAAATTCACTATTGGACCCCGATATGTGTCGCTGAAATCGGGTTCTTCTGTACGTGTGTTTGTTACTGAGCTCTTCCTAAACGGCTGGACCGATTTTGATGAAATTTTTGTGTGTGCTTGACAAAACATGGAGAATGTTTTTATGCTATCCCCTTTGTTGTAAGTCGCCACCAGATGGTGTTGCAGTATATCAACTTCTATACCATTCAACCAATCGCTATGAAAATTGGTAATAATATGTATTCGAGTATGGAAAATAGGTTCGCGCTATCCACTTTATTGTTACTTGCCACCAGATGGTGCTGCAGTATTTCATCTTATATACCGTTCAAACGATATGCATAAAAAATTAGTATGCACCTATATTGGAACATGGAGAATATATTCGCGATATGTAATTTTCTACAATACATTTTTTTGACAGGACAATGTATTCCGGGTATGCTAGTATATATAAGTATCTCTCTCTCTCTCTCTCTTTATTTCTCTCTCTTTCTTTGTATATATACATAAATCAATTCAGAAATTTGGACCACGGAGTATATTAAAGGAAGGACATGGTTTCATCCTACCATAATTTCTTATTTAGCAAGTTATTAAGAATTCTCTCAATCTGTAATAATCGTAGCATGATTACCAATATTACACCACACCATTACATTCATTATTCCTGTAGTTCATACAAGGCTCAATGTATGTGGAATAAAATATTGACATTGGCAGGACAACATATGCCGGGTTCTGCTAGAATAATATATATATATAGAGATATATTCGTTTCTAACAAATGTATACCAATGTATATATGTATAGGTTACCAATGGTGAACTTCTTTATTGATCGGGTGTCTTCTGAGCTGCCTGCCATTAAGGATGAAATTTAAAATGCTGATAAGGTCATTCAGTTGCAGCTCTACGTGGATCAGTTGGAGGAGATTTTAAACTTCGTTTGGAGTTTCAACTTGGGGTCTCCGGCAGTTTGGGAGGGATGAGAAGGGGGGAGGGAGATTGAAAGGTCAGATTTTTCTGGAGAGGAGATGCGGATTGAATCTTGAAGAGCATCCTTCAAATTTCTGGGAAAGAGCGATGTCATAAATATTTTTTAAAAAATATTTTGTTGGATCATAAATTTTAAAACATGTTATGGTCATATTTAAAAAAATGGTTGCAATAAAAAATGTTATAATCGTAAAATATTTTATTTTCAATTTAAAAATAATAAATATTTGATATTAGATATAAATATTTTAAAATTTATGTATTTTTTTTTTTTTTTTTTTTTGTGGTATAGAAATTATTTTCAAATATTGGATAGTAATAATTTTAAACTTACATTTCTTAAAGATCGAAATAATATAAGTAATAAAATTCTTTAAATCAAAATATCTAATAAATTTAATGCTTAGCAATTTTTATTATTATTTTTATTTTGGTTATAAAATGAAGGCTTTATTATTCAGACGTTAAAAAATGACAAAAAATGACTTTTTATATAAAATTTGCTAATTTTTTTTATAAATAATAGAAAAATTTTAAAAGGTTTTTATTTTATTATACAATATGAATTTAAATCAAATAGTTAAATTTTCTAATAATTGTTAAGTAAAAATTTCTAATTTAATTCAGTCCAAATTAAAATTTTAATTTAACTTAGTTAAACTAATTTAAATTAGGTTAACTAAGTTAATTGTCTAATTTAATTTAACTAATCTTCTGTAAAAAGTCTAAAAATTACACGTGTGTTTTCTTGATTAAATCGACTCAGACTAATATGCACATACTAATCTTTAATTAATTTATCATAGTTTTAAAAAATTTTTTTTTATTTCTGCAATTATTGTTTTTCTTTATTTTTAATTTTTTCGTATGGAGAAATAGATTATTCTCCAAATAATAAATAATCTTTAATATATATATTTAATTTATTCAACATTTTGGTAAATATTATTACATTAAACGGAATAGAATAAAATATAGTTAATAAATTATTGATTGAAAAAAAGGAACGATATGCAATTCTTAATACATTAAAATTTTGTTTTTTGATAAATAATAATTTTGTTTTTTTTTTTAATTGTATCTTATTGACTTATTTGTATTAATTAACTGATTCTTTTTTTATCGCAAATAATGTAGAATTTTCAACTTATATTAAAATTATGTATATTCAAAGTGAAGAATTGCTATAATAATGCAAAAATAAATGCATTATGATAAAAAAAAGTTATGAAATTCTCCTTCTCCTTTTTATTACTATATTTTTAATCAGAGTATTAAATTTTGTATATATAATATTTGTTTTAATTCAAACATATCTATTATTACATTTTAAAGGTAACTGAAAAATATTAATTTTTAAAGACATCTAAAACAAAATTGAAAAAGTTTAGAAATTTCTATTTTAATAAAGATGTGATTTAGAATTATTTTTTATATCTCATAGTTAATATTAAAAGTTATCATCATTAAATACTTTAATGAACTTTCTTATCGATATTTTCGATGAAAAATAAGAAGAAGAAATAAAAATTGTTTTGAATTAAGAAAAGTCTTTTAAATAAACGACATCCACAATTTAAATGATTTAATATTTTAAGAAAATGAATCATAAATTAATGGATTGAATTTTTTTAATAAAATAAGCTGCTTTTCATTTTATTCAAACATAATGATTCTTTACTTTTTAATGAATAATTTAATCTCTAATTTTTATTTTCTTCATTTTTTTTTTAAAATCGTTATCATCCTTTTCAAAATGAGTTCTATTAATAGTTATTATAGTTGACGATACTTAAAGTAAAAATTTATTAAAACTAAGTTTTAAGTATTCTGCCTAAATTTTCAATAATTTTTGCAAAGGATTAAAAAAAAAAGACTTTATGTCTTATAGAACGAAGATGGTAATGAGGGTTCTTTATAATATCCTAGACGAAAAATACCTAAATACAATAGAATCTACTCAAGAAAAATTCATTAGTTCAAATAGTAAATAAAAAGAATAAAAATAATAGTAAATAAAAATATTATAATGATGAAAAAGATGATTTAAATTCAGTCAACAAAAATTAATTATATTTAGAAAGAAATAATGAATACTTAGAAAATATTTTATTTATGGGCCTGAATATCCGAGTAGCTAGCACTTTGGTTTTGGTACCACAGGTTTCGGGTTCGAGTCCCGGCGGTGGATGTTTGTAGGGGTTCGGAGCCCACTTTAAACTGTATGTCCCGGTTTAACATGATCGTAAAGCGTTGCGGGGGTTTTATTACTCCGCGTCCGTAGCTTATCTTCATGCTACACGCACCTCCTGGGTAGTGCTAAATGAGTAACGTCGGTGCAGAGCTTGCCTTAAGACATCCAAGACAACTGTCTGTGTTTACCAGCTGCATTAGAACAAAAAAATAATATTTTATTAATATTTCTATTTTTCTTATTTTTTTCATGTATTGCAAAGTGATATTTCATCATATTTATTTAATATAAATAATTTCTAATCCACTTTGTTATAAATGGGATCAATAGATTTATAAATAAAATCCATACAGCAAAAATTTTACAAGCTTGTTAACAATGTAGTTGGCTAGAGTCCAACCCACGTAGAGAACAACATTTCCAGCTCCTATACCAAATCCCAGCCCTGCGTTTCACTAGGAGATTTAGCCCCATTTGTGTCATTTGAATCCTACAGTCCAAAATTGAATTTCTTTCGCATCGGCTAAGACCTAATTTAAGTTGGCTTCGAGAACAGTAAATAGTAAATAAAAAATGACAAGAAAAAGATTATTTAAATTCATTCAACAAAAATTAATTGCAGGTTGAAAGAAACAATTTATTTTATTAATCTTTCTATTTATTATTATTTTTTTCATTTAATCCATTTCATCATATTTATTTAATATAAAAAAACTTCTAATCCTCTATATTTGATATAAATGTGATCAATAGATTTATAAATAAAATCAATATAACGAAATTTAACAAGCCTAACTATTACTGGAACATCGGAGACATTTTATATCTCTACTAGCTAGACGCAGTTTAATACGAATACTTGAATCGAATCCATCACCGCTTGTTAACAATGTAGCTGGCTAGAGTCCAACCCACATCCACAGAACAACATCCCCAGCCCCTATACCAAGTCCTCAGTCCCTAGGAAATTTAACCCCATTTGTGTAATTTGAATCCCTACAGTCCAAAAATTAAATTTCTCTCGCATCGGCTAAGACCTAATTTGAGTTGGCTTCGTGAGATACACGCAGTTGAAATTATGCGAATTTTAACTGTGGTTTAACCACTCGTCCCAGGTCTTCCAGTCGCCAAGCAGAGGGCTTAGAGAAATTATGGCGTAGCGTTGGAAACGACCTTGTCTATTATTTAGCTAGAAAATGACCGCCAAGTCCAGTTGTGGGGAATCGCAGCGTTTCGGGAATGCTTTCGTCCTTTAGCATGGAAGATTTATTGAATATTTTCGATGCAATGTATAGCAATTTTCCGTTGCGATTTTAGAGTCATCCCAGTTTGTTACCGGGATATATGCAAATCTGTTCAAACTTGTGTTCGTATAGACTGGAACTGGGAATATATTTTGCATATTACAAGTTCTTTGAAATATATATATATTATATCGAGCATTGGAAGCTTTACTTTGAATTTTCATAGTCCTTATAAATCAGAATGACATTTGATCCAGATCGGAAATGCCCTTGAGAAAAGGATTTATGCCGCAGAAATAAGGATTAAAATTAAATCATTATGAGGACTGAGACATGGGAACAAAGGTTAAAAAAAGTGTAAAGGTACTTTTTTTAAAGGAAAAAGGATTTATGCCGCATTTCAGAAATAAGGATTAAAATTAAATCAGTACTATGAGGACTGAGACATGGGAACAAAGGTTAAAAGTGTAAAGGAACTTTTTTAAAGGAAAAAGGATTTATGCCGCATTTCAGAAATAAGGATTAAAATTAAATCAGTATATGAGGACTGAGACATGGGAACAAAGGTTAAAAAAAGTGTAAAGGAACTTTTTTTTAAAGGAAAAAAGGATTTATGCCGCATTTCAGAAATAAGGATTAAAATTAAATCAGTACTATGAGGACTGAGACATGGGAACAAAGGTTAAAGTGTAAAGGAACTTTTTTTAAAGGAAAAAGGATTTATGCCGCATTTCAGAAATAAGGATTAAAAATTAAATCAGTACTATGAGGACTGAGACATGGGAACAAAGGTTAAAAAGTGTAAAGGAACTTTTAAAGGAAAAAGGATTTATGCCGCATTTCAGAAATAAGGATTTAAAAAAAATTAAAATCAGTACTATGAGGACTGAGACAAAGGAAAAAGGTTGTTCAAACTTTTTTTTAAAGGAAAAAGGATTTATGCCGCATTTTCAGAAATAAGGATTAAAATAAATCAGTACTATGAGGACTGAGACAGGGAACATGATGGAAATAACTAGTTTATCGTCTTATAAACTAATTATTACAAAAAGTTCCCTTATTATATTCCCTTATTATATTAATTCCTTTTGGAAGATATTGAATGTTTTCAATGCATTGTCGAGCAATTTTCCGTTGAGATTTAGAGTCACCCCAGTTTATTACTGGGATATAGGAAAATCTGTTCAAACTTGTGTTGATATAGGTTGGAACTAGGGCATAATGGAAATATATTTTGGAGATTACAAGCTTTTGGAAATATATGTATTATATCGAGTATAGAAGTCTTACTGTAAAATAGTCCCAATCAGAAGAACATTTGATCTAGATCGGAAATATTATTGAATATTGAAATGCATATTATTATTTTGAATTAATATGCCACATTTCAACAGTAGTGATTAAAATTAAATTAGTATAAGAAGCTACGAAAGAAAATTTAAGACTTGGGAACAAAGTAAAAAAAAAAAAAACTATCATTTTATAAACAAAAATCATCTTATCATCATTTTATTATTAAAAATAAATAAGGAACTAAATTAATGAAATCTAAGCATGAACTCAATTAATTATATATGCTAATGAAGCTAAGATGAATTTATTAAAACATAAGCTAAATAAAAATATTTTAAGGGACAAAGGTAGGCAATAACTTGCAATAGGGAATTAAATTGATACAATATAAGCCTAAAATGATTTTTAAGTTAAATATGAATTTATACTTTTAATTGTTATTATACAACAAATATAGTTTGCTACTCATTAACATATGCAAGCTTACATTAAAATATCTACGTCCTATTTATTTGATCATTTTCTCATTTCTGAAGCACATTGGATTTTATGTATGCGTATGTGATGAGTAACAAAACTTTTTTTTTTTAATAATTTAATTGTTTTTTCCGGATGTTTTCTAATAGGACGAAATTTACCAATGTTTTTCATAACAATTTTTCATGCTATCATATAATTTCATAGAAATGCATTTTTCAATGTTTTTTCATTAGCAACATTAAAATGCTTATGGATACAAAAAATTATTATTTCTTGTTTCTATATTTATGGTATTAATGTATTTGAAGTTAAATTACGATGCCTCAATGTTTTTACAGTGATATCGATAGAAATATTACTATTTTTAATCCAAGTATTAATTATAAAACTAAATAAACTTTTCGAATCTCTTCTACTGTATTAATATTCATCAATAACTACATTCATAAATAAGTCCAATCTTTTAACCTAATCTTTTTTGTTCCTTATTCAAAAATATTCTTTCTTTATGCCTGAACTCAAATTGTTTTTAGATATTTTTATTTAAAACAATTTTCTTAAATTTATTTAAAGATAAAAATCTATACCTCCAAAAATAAAAAAATAAACATTCTTTGACGGATTTCAAATTATTGGTGAAATATTAGTATGTGAACAATTTTAATTAGAAAAGTAAAGAAAAGTTTAAAATTTCAGTTCCTAAATTATTTACTTTAAACAAAAAAAAACAAAGAACCCTTCACTCAAATCACCGATATTTTACTTTTTCCCCTTACTCCATCATGGTAACATTTAACCTAAACGCTGATAGGTCGCCGAAATCCCTTTTATTTATATTTTTTTCCCTTTTCCTTCCCAAATTAAACGCTGCTAGCAAGAAAGTTTTCTCCCTCCTTTATTACCACCCACCAGAAAATTATTACCTGCTCCATTTGTTGTCCCGTGACCTCTCTAATACCAATTACAGCGCTTAGAAACTATCATGGCGAAACACACTCTCCTCTCTGAAGGATGCTGCTGATTTATTTCGTAACGATTTTCCGATGAATTCTTTCGCCTCCATCGATTGGTCGTATTTTCACTCTTCGATGTTAAAGACACTCTCTCCCCCCTCTGGATATATATACTATCCCTCTCAATGTAAACTCTTTCCAGCAGAGGACAACGAAATGTCCTTTCCGTAAGATAACACTCTTAGGATTTCGGAAGATGCATTTTATCTCTATACCTAGGATCGTATTTTTGATATACTTCTTCCACCCCACCCCCTCTATCTCTTTGTTCCTTCTTTTTCTGTATCAAGGATGGAAGGATTTACTGTTAGAGAGACGACGATGGAGAATTTATAGTAGTTCTTTTTTCTTACTGGTCACTGTTCGCTTTAGTTGCTGTAGTGTGAATGGATACAGGCCATTCTCCAATTGGTGAATTTTTAGTGGAAGTTTTGTTTTGCAAAATAAACAGTGTGTGCAATTGGATCTAAAGCTATTTTTAAACACATTCCTCCACAAAAAAATGTTTCCATATTAATCTTGTTGTTAATTAGTCTGTAATCTTTATTTGGATCTTATTCATAAAAAAGGTTTCATACATAATTTGCATATCCCTAAGATCGTCTTTTGGATATATTTGTATCTCTCTTTGTTCCTTCTTTTTCTGTATCAAGGAAAGAAAGATTTACGGTTAGACAGAGGACGATGGAGAATTTATAGTTCTTTTTTTTCGTACTGGCCACTCTTGGTTTTAGTTGCTGTAGTGTGAATGAATTCTCCAATTGGTGAATTTTTAGTGAATGTTTTGTTTTGTATTGCAAACATAAGGAAAGCATTATGTACGATTGGATTTAAAGCTATTTTTGATGTAGATTCACCCACAAAAATAGAATGTTTGAATATTAATTGTGTTAATTAATATATAACTTTTATATCTTTTTTATTCATGACATTGTTTTCATACATAACATGCATATACATTTACCATAGATATATACATGCATATACCTAGGATCGTAAACTTCTCTCACTTTGTTCCTATTAAGGAAATAAAGTAGTCCTTTTTTCATACTGGCCACTCTTCGTTTTTGTTGCTGTAGTGTGAATGGATGCAGGCGATTCTCCAGTTGGTGAGTTTTTAGTGGATGCTTTGTTTTGCAATATAAACATAAGGAAAACATTGTGTACAGTTGGATTTTTTAAAGGCACATTCGTCCACAAAATGGAATGTTTCAATATTAATTTTGTCGTTGTTGTTAATTAGTCTACAGCGTTTATATGCACCTTATTTATAAAAGTTTTCATTTATAACATGCATATATCTAGGATCATATTTTGGATAGATTCTCTTTTGTTCCTTCTTTTTCTGTATCAAGGAAAGAAGGATTTACTGTTAGAGAGAGGACGATGGAGAATTTATAGTAGTCTTTTTTTTTACTGTGCTATTCTTGGCTTTAGTTGCTGTAGTATGAATGGATTCTCCAATTGTTGAATTTTAAGTAAATGTTTTGTTTTGCAGTATAAACACAAGGGAAACATTGCCTACAATTCAGATCTAAAGTTATTTTTAAAGCACATTCGTCCACAAAATAGAATATTTCAATGTTAATTTGTTTGCTTGCTATTTATACTTCTATTATTCATTGATATACTTCTTATTATTCATAGAAAATGTTTCATACATAGCATGCATATACCTAGGATAGGATTGTATTTTTGATATATTCTTTCTCTCCCTTTCTCTGTTCTTTTTTTCCTGTATTATGGAAAAAAAGGATTTACTTTTTAGAGAGGATGGTAAAGAATTTACTTACAGTAGTCTTTTTCTTACCAGCCATTCCTACTTTTAGCTGATGTAGTGTGAATGTATGCACTTGTTATTCCATTAGATGAATATTTTTAGTAGATGTGTTTGTTTGATACATGTTGTTTTACAGTATAAACATAAAGAAAATGTAATATATAATTGGAATAAAGGTTTCAGTTCATTCTTTTTAAGATGAAAGCTTTTCAATGTATACTTGAACATTCCTTTACAAAATAAAATGATTCAATATAGATTTGAATTTCAACATTAGCCTGTAATGTTTAATTAGAAGGTTTGGTTTTCATTTTTTGCACACTTTAGACTAATTAGACGGGACGTACAGTTTAATGAGGAACCGAAATACTCACAAACATTCATGTTACAATCAGGATTCGAAGCTTAAGCTTGTGGTACCAAAGGCTAGAGTGGTACAATGGGCCATCAGGCTACTTGCTTTTAAACATTTTATAATCTATAACGTTTATATATTTAACTGTAATGCTTATATATTTTGTATTGTTAATAGCCAGATTAGTTTTTAGGTACTAAAATATTTTACGGTTTTTTAAATTTTGATTTTCTTTGCAGATAAAGATTTTTAAATATAAATATTTAAGTAGAATTATGAATTATAAATATATAAAATACTAGTTTATGATATTAAATTTATTCTCGGTTCCATATAAGAAAAATGAGAGTTTCTAAAAAGTTTTTTCTGCTTAAGTAAAATTTTCTTTCAGCGCGTGTTTTTCATATGGTTATCATATGTTCAATGCATGTTTTTATGTGAATATCTTACAATATCTAGCAAAAGCAAAAATGTTTTTATATCTCAAAATAATAAGATTTATACAATTTGTAAGAATTAAAAGTAAATGAGAAAGAAGGTTTTTATAAGAATAAAAAAAAAAAAAAAAAAACAGAAATAATAAATATATAATTCAATTTCTTTAGATAAATAACAATTAAATTATAGATGTAAGACACCTTTTTATTCAATTTCATGTCTACCATTTAAAGACGTTTAAAAACAATAACATTTTCTAAAAAAAGGAAACAAGCTGAAAAGAGAGAAGAAAGTGAAATTTAATTAGAAGAAAAATTAATAGATTTTATAAAAGTGCATTCGTTTCCCTTTTGAAATAATAGCCTTTTCTTTTTAACTGCTTTAAAAATCTTATGCAATACGAATTCTTGCAATATTGTTAACTTAATAAATGAATATTTTTTGTAATAGTTTTTTTCTGCAATAGAGTTTTTATATATATATTTTGTCTTCGCAATATTTAAAATAACAAGAACTTTATAAAAGTGTCCATTTAGATTTGAAAACAAAGTTCAATTATTTCTTCCCAATTAAAATATTACGAATTATTTGAAGGCAAGATTAAATTTAATTATCTTAATAGTAGATTGTTACGCAATATAAACGAATTAATTATTAGTATATATGAAAGCAGAATTAATATAAATCATTTAGATTGCTTTTACCGGTATACATAATTTTTAATTTGTTATAGAATAAGTTATATAACAAGGTTAATATCGCATACCCTTGTTCTTGTGTTATGTTACTGATTGTGTTTTCAATGTTTCGCCTGTGTTCAACTGTTTGCGTCTAATTATATTAACTGGTTGTGATTTAAATTATATTATATTATAAAAAGATTTGAGTACGTATATAATCGTTTGCGACATCCAATTGAGTGGAAGATATCTCACGAAAATTTATGAATAAGAAACATTTAACAATAAATGTCCAGTAAATGTTATTTTCGCTGCTTTGTTAACTGAAACTAATTGTGTTTCTGAAAAATTTTTGTCCATTAGGTTTTACTTTTCTTGTAATTTTCCTGATATTTATCTATATACCTATATACAAATATATAGCAAAATATTCTGATATAAAAATATGTAATTTGAAGAATAAGCATTTTGATAATCTATTGAATTTTTTTATTTAATTTTCATTTTAGCCATAAAGAAATTATATGCCCGACTCGTGGCTCAGTGGCATTAGGGTGATCATTAGGTTGAGCTGGTGGACATTAGGACGGAGGTTCAATCCGCTGTCGGCGTTGTTGTAGACACTGTTTCAAAAATCGAGGAGACTCGATGGCATTTGGAATGTTCAGCATCTTGCCTCGTTAGTTGGATTACTTAGTTTGAGTTTTCTCCCATGCGATAAGCAAAAGTGGGGTAGTCTCCCGGAAGACATTGCCCTCTTTCTTCAGTGACTCGAGTCAAGTCAAACTTTTACTTAAGGGTGCTCTATCACCCAACAGAAGCTGTGCCCCCTTTCCCTCCTTCCATGAGACCACATGGGTTCCTGCACTTGATCTATATGTTGCTGTCACAACATTAGATAGCGTTTTTGAATAAAACTTAACTACCTATTTTCAATTAATATGCTTAAAATTTCAAACTTTACCTACGGGTAGTCCATTTCTCCATTCCAATAGAAACTACTAACTCTTTCTACTACTTTAATGATACTACTAATTCTTTCTACTACTTTAATGATACTACTAACTCTTTCTACTACTTTAATGATACTAACAATTCTCAATATGCATTTTATCGTCTTCCGTCTTATAATCAGTAGTACAGGTGCGCCATCACAATAGAAGCTGCCCCCCTTCCTCCTTCCATGAGACCACATGGGTTCTTGTACTTGGTCTATATGTTGCTGTCTGCCAAGTGGGATAAGAAACAACAACAAAAATTGTGACTATCTATTGAATTTTATACATTTAATTTTATGATTTAGGTTTTATATAAGAGCATTAAAAATAAAGTGTTTCTTTAGAAAACTTTGTTTATCATTCTACTATTTTTAATGATACTAACAACTCCCAATATGCATTTTATTGTCCTCTTTATAATCAGTAGTACATTTTATGCTCTACGTAGTACGGCAAACGAAAAGTTCCACTGAATCACAACCAGAAAGCTCCACTGGAGCACAATTAATGCACGGACGACTTAAAAGGAAGTACTTCAGTGAAAACGCCGTTACAATTGCAGACGAATACTCTATTTTAAATGGCATTAGTTCACGTGGAGAAACTGCTGCAACAATACTACGGGGCAGAACTTAAATATCAGTCTTACTCTCGCGCAAACACAGGGCAGCGCCATCATCATCATTCGTGAATTGTGCTGATTTCAAGAAATATCGTGTCTTTTCTTTCATTTCCCCATTCTGCGAAAATCCTCTTATTGTGTTAAGTTTGACGGTGGAGATACGCGTACATGGCTCTTCAAGTTTTAAGCGTCTTATTTTAAGTAAATAATGGCTTTTATGTTGAGGAAGGGGAAAGGAATCTCTGGATTCAATTTCTTTTCGAGTACAATGATGCATAAAGCTACAGGAAATTCTTCGATGATGGGGGGAATTGCGGGGTGGAGAAATGTTTCAACTGGAAAGTGTTTATTTAAACAAGCAGCTTTGAAAAGGTACTTAAAATAATTACAGCGAGTGCTGATGTGAAATTTTCGTTTGGTTTATGCGCTCGTGCTAATAGTAACAAGACTCGTTTTAAAATGTGGAATAATCGGGTATGAAAATTTTAAATTCCAAAAACTCTTTACGATTTCATTTTCGTTGCTTTTAGTGTACAAGTACGATTAATTATCGCTTTAGTAATTTGTCTTTGAGGGTAAAAATAAACCTATCAGTTGTATGTAATTTCTAAATTAAAAGTTGAAAAGTTAACTTATTGGATTATAATTATGTGTTATAAGAATGAGATCAAGTCGTTGTAGAAAAGGGGAGTGCAATATTTTTTGGAGGGAATTTTGAATCATTAATTTCTTCCATATTAAACAGTTTTCGTGATATGATTACAGGGAGAATATGTTGATCCATTTTGCTGCTTAATTTTTGATAATATAACATTTATTTATGTCTATATCCTTTTTGTTAGATATGTAAATATATTATAAATGTGTGTATAATTAAAAAACGTATATAAATGTATTATAAAAAGGGTAAATAATATTCAACTTTGTGAGGATTTCATAAGTTTTTATTTCACCAATCTTTGTAAAATGTTACAATAACTTTTATATTGATAAAGGATTCCTCTATATCTTGAAAAATTTCAACTAACGTTAAAATTTCAACTCGTTATCTATTTCTACGAAAAAAAATAATTAAAATGAAATAATCTCTTGTAAATTCTCTCTTTACTTTGAATAATAAGCACTGGATGTTAAAAATTACCAAACTTTCTTTGCAAATTATTTTTATTTTCTAATGGCAAGTTTGCAAGACAACAGATATCATAAAAACGAAAAAATACAAAGAACAAGATAGAAACAAATGACATCAGTTAATCCATCCACTTAAGTCTGGCAATCCAATAACGCTTCCATAAAGAAACAGGAGGCAGTGCAGAACAGGAAGCAATGTGAAGCATATCCATTTCTTCCTGGTTATTACATAGAAGACAGAATGATCAGGATTCAGTTTAATTCTGTGAAGGTGCTTGTGGAGACAATCGTGACCACAGAAAAGCCGTAGCAATGTTACCGATTTTCCTCTAGGATCATTCAGGGATATCATTAATAGGATCTTACCAGGATTTGTGACTGTTTAGTTGCAGCATTCTCAAAGGAGCACCTAAGAGACTTTTTAATTATCGCCTTAACGGAATGATGGTCCAACTCCTGGTTATTTAGTTGTAAAACAGAGGCCTCCTTTTTGCTGGGGAAATCAGCGGCCTTGTTTCCCCTCTATTCACAATGGGCCAGGATACACTGCAGGCAACTGTTTTATTTTGATCTGACAACCGTGGCAGAAGGTTAACACAGTCATCAATATCTTTAGATCGAGAAGAATCATACCGAAAGCGAATTCTATATTATCAGCCACAAATACTATTTTTAGGTACGATTTATGTCGATATCAATGTCATTCTAGGGTGTGTCTGAAAGCTGAATTCATGTACAATGAGACATTCACAAATGTAAATTTCAGACGTACTTCATCTTCCTCATTTTCTTCGTTTTATTAATTTAACCTAAACTGAATTTTTTTAATGTAAACGAATAGCCGGTTTAAATATTAGAAGACAAATATTTCGAATAACAAATATTGAAATTTATTACTTATTTTACAATTTTATTTTTGTGCTATCGCTATTCAATAACTATTTGAGTCCTTATTGAATCAATATCGAAAATTTCAAACACAAATTTAAATAAACATCAGCTAAATTAATTAGTTTTTCTTTCGAGAAGAGCATTTCAAATGTTTTAAAACCTGTTGCAAAGCGATATAAAAATGGGTTGAAAATTTTAAAAGCATGATAAGTTAAAACTGTCATCTGCTGGCAGATAGAAAAATAGTAGCAAAAATAGAAACAAACGAAAAATATAAAAAAAAAAAAAACAGCGAACAAACCAAAGCAAAAAGGCAAGCTGGTAACGCCGCTGTGGTGGAATCTGAGCCGAGAAAAGGAAAAATAATTCCCCTGGGCGATGGCAGCAGTGATGTTATTGATGTCGGCCCACTTTCCATCCAGCCAACAGAATAGGGCGTATGCTATCGATTATATATATATCCATTCACCGAACACACGAAGACGACGACGAAAAAAATCATCCAACCTTTCGCTCCAGGACTAAAATAGCAGTCGATATTATATTTTCTTCCCTAAACCCCAAAAAAAATAAAGAAAAATGTGTTGGAAAAAACATAAAAAATTATTCCGTCACTTTATGAGATTTGGATTTGGCGGAACCATTATGCGCCACACTCCACTGAAATCAGGCACACTGAAAATTGTTCAAACCAATTATCCATGTGACGGGAAAAACATTAAAGTGCCTCGAACAGTGCGTTCTGCGATAAAGATGGCTATAATTTCTCTTATCCCCCTTCTGTTTCTTTTTTTTTTAATATTTCCTTCCATTATTTTCTCCTAAATTTCCCTTTTATTCTCATGTAGGAGACCTGTAAAGAGATCTGCCATCATAACACTTAGATCCTATGCTATATCAGTCGCATGGTCAAGAGAAGCTAAACTAACCGTTATACGTTATGATTTTTAGAGTCATTGTTATATTTAATGTTGTTTTAGAGTCATTGTTTTAGTAATGTTGTTCGTTGTCTTAATTATCCATCACTTTATGAGATTTGGATTTGGTGGAACCATTATGCACACTCCACTGAAATCAGGCACACCTGAAAATTGTACAACCCAATTATCCATGTGACGGCAAAAACATTAAATTGCCACTTTTTTTATATTTCCTTCCATTATTTTCTCCTAAGCTTCCCTTTTTATTCTCATGTAGGAAACCTGTAAAAGAGATCTACCATCACAACACTTAGATCCTATGTTTATATCAGTCTTGTGGTCAAGAGAAGTTACACTACCCGTTTTCTGTTTTTGTGGGTTATGACTTTTAAGAGTCATTGTTTTAATTAATGTTGTTTCATAGTCATTGTTTTAGTAATGTTATTCATGTTTTAATTATTCTATCAGTTTATGAGATTTGGTGGTACCATTATGTGCCACACTCCGTTGAAGTCAAGCAGACTAAAAATTGTTCAAACCAATTATCTATGTTAACCAAAGACATTAAACTGACACTTTTTTTATATCTTCTTCCGTCATTTACTCCTAAGCTTCCTTTTTTAATTCTCATGTAGGAAACGTGTAAAAGAGATCTGCCATCAAAATACTTATATCCTATCCTATCCTATATCAGTCTCGTGGTCACAAGTAGCTAGGCAACCCGTTTTTTCTCTGTGGGTTAAGATTTTTAGAATAATTGTTTTAATTAATGTTGTTTTAGAATCATTGTTTTAGTAATGCGGTTCGTAATTTTAATTATTCCGTCAGTTTATGAGATTTGGATTTGGTGGAACCATTATGCAACACAATCCGGTGAAATCATTCATACTGAAAATTAATCAAAACCAATTATCCATGTGACAGGAAAAACATTGAACTATCGCTTTTTTTATATTGTCTTCTATCACTTTCTCCTAAGCTTCCCTTTTATTATGTAGAAACCTGTAAAAGAGATCTTCCATCAGAACACTTAGATCCTATTCTACATCAGTCTCAGGTCAAGAGAATCTAGACTACCCGTTTTGTGTCTCGGTTGGTTATGCTTTTTAAATATGATTGTTTTAAATATTGTTGTCAGATGTCACTTGTGGCGTCATCTTGGGATTATTTGTGAAACTTTTCATTCTTTTGTGCTCCGCATTGCTGTTTCCTTCAAATGCTTTGTACTTGAATCGAGATCACCCTCACTGAAACATTATACATATGAAATGGATTCATTGTTACATTGGATGCATCGAGATAAGCCTGCCGTATTAGAGTCTCAATTTCAAACAAATATTCCTTTGAATGCATTTGAGTAGTTATAATTCATTAACCTACTCAAATCTATTGAAGGTATTATATAACTAACTGATTTATCTTGTCCATCCGTGAGGTAGTCATTAGATCTATCAGTTTTGGCTTAATGTATCAGGTTTGAAATGAACTTTCCATGTTTGGTAAACGTAAATCATCGTTTATGTTTTTCTTGCATTTTTATACTTCTCACCTAATTTGTTTTACCTTTTTATTTTCATCCATAAGGTCATTCCAGTCCAGGTCATTTAAAACACGCATGTCAATAAGAGCTGGAGGTCAAGGTCAATAAGAGAGCCGCGTGCCGGTTTTTCATATGCCGTAAAAGCCACACCATGCATAAATAAAAAGTAATTAAATGTAAGAAAATGATACAATTAAAAAAATTAATCTTTAAAATAAACACAACATAAACTCATAACAAAATTATAATTATTCTGTTAGTTTATAAAAATTCAATGAAACAAATTCTGAAATAATATTTTAAAAAAGGGATTTCAGTTTTAAATTGATAGCCATCATTGAGGATACTTAATTACACAAACAGTGGTTTGTGCTAAATTATGGTTATAATTCATCCTACCACTTACTGTTCTTTTATGTTTTTCCTTATATTATTATTATTCTTAGCTAATTGCTTTTATCTTTTTTATTTTTATTCATACAATGCCTCGATAGTCCTGCAAATCAAAGTACTAAAAAGATACTACTTAGTTGTTGTATCTTTATTGGGATTTCTCTGCTTTATCAACCTTGTGTAAACTTGTAAAAAAAAAGAACAAGAAGTTATAATACTTCCTGCCACTGACTGTTCTTTTATGTTTTACTTATCTTATTCTTCTTACCTTTTTTTTTTTACCTTTTATTTTTTATTTATACAATGCTTGTAAAAGAGACCTGCAAGTCGCATTATTACTTAGTTGTAGTATATTTTAGTGGAGATTCGCTGCCTTATCAACTTTGTGAAGGTGAACTTGTAAAAAGAACAAGGAGTTATAATTTCTTCCTGCCACCAACTGTTCTTTTATGCTGTTCTTGTATACTTATTCTTCTTACTTTTATTTTTTTATTCATACAATGCTTGTAAAAGGGACCTGCAAATCGTAGTACTAAAGATGTTACTAAGTTGCAGTATCTTTTAGTGGGATTCGCTGCTTTATCAACCTTGTGTGAGTGAACTTGTAAAAAGAACAAGAAGTTATAATTCTTCCTGCCACTAACTGTTCTTTTATTTTTCTCTTGTATTCTTATTCTTACTCGCACTTATTCTTTTTTACCTTTTATTTTTATGTATGCAATGCTTGTAAAATTGATCTGCAAATCGCAATACTAAAGATACTACTTAGTTATTGCAATGGGGATTCGTTGTAAGATACTACTTAGTTTTAGTGGGGATTCGTTGCTTTATCGACCTTGTGAGGGTGTACTTGAAAAAAAAAGAACAAGGAGTTATAATTCTTCCTGCCACTAATTGTTCTTTTATGCTGTTCTTGTATTCTTATTCTTCTTACCTTCTTTATTTTTATTCATGCAATGCTTGTAAAAGTGACCTGCAAATCAGTACTAAAGATACTACTTAGTTTGTAGTATTCTTTTAGTGGGATTCGCTGCTTTATCAACCTTGTTGAGGGTGAACTTGTAAAAAGAACAAGACACACTAAAAGGTCCAAAATAAGATAAGGGCAAGTAAAGAGTCGACACGTACTTGTTATCAGTCCCAGCAGAATCGGAAAGAAGAGGTTCTAGAACAAAGATAGAAGTCTTGCCGCCGTTCCTTTTTGGGCAGAAGGTAAAGAAAAATAAAAAAATAAAATAAAGGGGCCACCTGAGAGATGTAAAATATTGGCAAACGCTGCATAACAAGTCGTCGTCATGGTCCAACAGCCCCGGTTCTTTACCGAGAATGGTAGTTAAAGAGAGCTTTATTGGCAGGTGAGAAAATCTATATCGTGGAGGAAAAGAATTAAATAAGTTGCTAAACAGTACATTTCTTTCCTTGGAAATTCCAATGGATTTGGTTGTATCCTGGAACTATTTAAAATAAAAATGTATGTGGTTTCTGTAAAGTCTTTGTTTGAAATATTTAGGATATATTTGTGTTTCCATTTCTTATGCTGGTTTATTTTTATCGTAATTCATTTGAATAATTATATGCTATTTTCATATATTCTGGTGGAATTCAGGTTTGTTATTTAGCAGAAATATAAATTAAAAAATGCAAATCGGACGTTTTTTTTCCTAAAAGATATTAGAATTAAAAATGGAAAAAAATATATATAATATAATTTTCAAATCTTCAAATAGAAGTTGATTGGTTTTTAGATTTATACAGTATGACATAGCTATCCATATCATTTATCTTATAACTTTCAGGTTGTGTAACTTTTTTAATTTCTTTGAAACATTTTTTAATAAAGCTACTATTATGAAATGAGGGATCAATATTTGGGACTAAATATGCGTTAAAACCAAATATATAAATCAATTTTAATGTACAATTATAATTAATTCAATGAAAAACTATTTTTATTAACTCTTCAGTTAACAAACTAATCTTAAGTCTTAAGTTAACACTTCTAATGAAGTTTTATGCTACAAATTAATAATTTATTGTTTAATTATTTATTATATCAAACAATTATAAGCATAAATAATAATTGTTAATTAATTAAACTTAAGGTATATATAAATTATGCATTTAGCACAACTCGTTGCATCTGAAATGACTTAAATTCATATTATTGTGAAGGAGGGAAATCCAAATAATTTTTAAAACATTATTTTTTCGTGCTTATAAATATATTTTGAATTATTGTATTACAATATAAAATATATTATATACATATGTATCAAACACTGTATAATGCATGAATTAAATTTAAACAGGCAATACATTCAGTTTATTTATATGGAAGGAATCACAGTTTTCTTGTAAATTACCTGACTTACTTTACCTGAAAACAGTATTTGAATTTATTGAATAGGAAGAAAAAAACGTCTTTTTATTAAAAATCAATGCGTGATTAAAACTATATCAAGATAAATAGATACTACCAAAAAAAAAAAAAAAAAATAAAAACTACAAACAAAACCTTCCTTTTCATGCTTTAATTTAAACATAAATCTAAATATAAACACAAACATCTACTAGTTTTATTTATTTTTCTTTGCGGTCACACAAAATAATTCAAACTAGATCAAATCTAAAAAAAAAACTCCCCTTGTTACTTTTTTTTTCACAAAACCCATGTTTGAAGAGAGTCCTCCTCCTCTCTTCAAACCATCCCTTTCCCCCTTTCCCGAAATCCACGAATCAAGCCCTACCTTATGGTGCCTACCCTCCCAACCCCGCACCAACATGCCCTACTTTGAGCTCCTATTAGACTCAGCAAACTGGACCATATTCATACGACACGAACTCCTTCCATCCAGTATCATCTGCTTTTGGCCCATCTTATTTTTCTCTGTTAGTGTAGTATACACTCAGAGCGATTTCTCTGCGCTGCCGGTTCATACCGCAGTGCACAAGCTGGGACTGAGTAGTAAATAAATAAGATGTGGTTCATCTGGTAATGCATTTCCGTCTCTGACGGAGTTAAAGAGTCACGTTTATCTATTAAAAGTCTTGTTGGCATCTAGGAATGGACGGGGTATATATATATGTATTGCGTTTGCTATGAAGTATTTCTTTTTCTATCTCTCGATGTTTTTTCTTTTTTTTTGTATGTGTGGGATATTCTTCCGTGTACATATGCTTCGTGTGATTGCCTTGGCTAACTAATCCTTTATAGTTATTTCTGAGTTTGTGGAAAAGGGAGTAAAAAAAACCGTAAGAAAATGGAGGACTGGAAATGTTAGAAACAATATGGATAATATTTTATAAAGGGTATAGGTTTGTAATTTTAAATCGGGTTTTAATTAAAAAGGTTTTTTTTAAGTGAATAAGATACATTTGTTTATCATTTTGTTCATTTGCACTTCAAAGATATTTTCTATGCAGTGAAGTTAATAGTTGCATAAAATCATATCTTATCATCAGCTTAATTAAAAGTAAAAATGAATATTTTTACGTATATTTTGTGTAAGATACTATTTCAATCATTATAAATTAAATAATTACTTTTGAATTGTTTTAAATTGATTATAATTTATATTTAACTAAATAACTATAAAATTTACAGAATTAGTTAAAATACACAATTACATAACTAATCAAGTGTTAAAATATAAAGTTAGAAAAACAAAAATAAAAAAAATATCAATATATAATATAATATAATATATTTTCATATATTATATTTTTAACATTTTAGTTAAAAGGTTTTTTCTAATTGAATAAGATACATTTGTTAATTTGCTCTCCAAAGCTATTTTGTAGATAAGTAATATATCATCACTATGAATTTTATGAATTTTTAGCGCATATTGTGTAATGAATTTTTTACACATACTTTGTGTAATTAATTTTATACATACTTTGCATAATGGATTTTTTTACACATACTTTGTGTAATTAATTTTTATACATACTATGTGTAATGTATTTTTACACATTCTATGTGCAATAAATTTTACACATACTATTTCAACTCGTGTAAATTTAATAATTACTTTTAAATTGTTTTTAAAATGATTAAAATTTATATTTAAATAACAGTAAAATTCACAGAATTAATTAAAATATGCAATTACATAACTAATCAAATGCTGAAACCTATAGTTAAGAAAATAAAATATACTAAAAATGATACATTTATTTCAGTTTTAGATACTTTCAAATATTAATTAATGTAAACATAGATTAAATTTGTTAGCTTGTACAACTCCCATACATTTAAACTTCAAGTATTTTCTATCTACTTCTTTGGCTTCAAATTTTGTTTTGCAAAAATCATAATTTTCAATAAATACTTTTTTTCGTCTACTTCTTTGTGAACTAACATTTCCATATTGAATTATTTTATTCAAATTTGAATTTTCTTTTGATTAGCTTATTTCTTCATTCGTTCGTTTCAACATAGATATATAGATACAGAGTTATATTCATAGATAGACGTATGCATAGATAGAAATAGATAGAATTCTTTTTTTACCGTCTTAGGTATGAGAGGTTGGGTTTGCAGGTCTATGGTCATTTTTTTGCACATTTTAGGCTAATTAGACCTGCAGTTTAACGTGGATTCCGAACCACTATCAAACATCCATGCTTCCGCCAGGATTCGAGCCTGAAGCCACAGCGGAGTCATTAGTCAAGTACTACCATTATAAATAAAAGAACTAGAGAAAGTGTGGATACTTATAGTTAAATTAAAAAACAGAAAATTTTTAATGTCCCCAAAAAATTTATTTTGAAAAATTATATAATTTTATATTCTTTTAATTCAATAAATTTGCATTTTTTGTTAAATAATGAGATAGACATGAATAACTCATTATCAAATTTAAATGTCTTTATCAAGACCATTTATCAAACTTTTAAAAAACAAAAATATTTATAATGTAAATAAAAAATAATTTACAAATATATTTCGATTAATTTCATCAAAATGAATTATTTGATTTGATATGCATATATTTTTTTTCGTCAAATTTATTTTAGTGACCTTGTTTGAATGTTGAAAAATATTCTACTAATAAATATTTCTCTATCATAGATTTCGTAAATGGTAGACACAATAAATTAATGTAATTTATCTAGGTATGTTGACCTAGTGAACTGATATTTCTATTGGGAAAAAAGGTTTAAGAAATGAATTAAAACAATATTTATGTAGTAAGGAAATGTCAAATAAGAAAGTATTCAATAAAACAGGTGTTTTAGTAAAAATATAAACTCCTTATATATTTAGAATTATCTTTTAAATACAAAATTTTAAAGAATTAAATTATTTCAGGTTTCTTTCTTTACTATTTTTTTTTCTTCCATGCCATTTTTTTGTATTCTTATTTTTTTTATTTGCATTTTCTATTGAAGTAAATTAGTTTTCCTATTTGCTGTCAGTTGTTAGTCTTTTTCATTTGTAGATGATTCCAATAGTTATCGACATGGACGTATTGTGCACCAGTTTACTTTCGTTATTAAATTCTTTATTGAATTTGTCAACAATGACATAAGCTAAATATTGCATCTCTTTGAAAGATTATTTTTAAGCAAATAATGTATATTTAAAATTGATAGCATTGAACAAATAGCATGATAAATAAAATGCTATTTCTTTAGTATTAAAAGTATATAGTAATAACTACAAAAAAATAAAGTGTTCTTTATACAGGTTTATATAAAATAAAGAAAGTTTTGAATTAAGTAAATATTTAAATTCTATCAATTCTAGCTATTTCCAACAAAATTTGATTTAGTCAGATTCTTTCAAAATAAGCGTTCAAAACGTTCAAACGTTCATAAACGTAAATTCAAAGCTTTGAATTAAGTAAATATTAAATTCTGATAATTCAAGCTATTCCCAAGTGATTAGAAAACTTTAGTTACAAGTTATTTATTTTGTTAAGTTATTACTTTTACAAGTTATTTTATTTTGTTAAATTGCACTCCAATATTTTTTTACTAAGTTTTTATAGAACAAACTAGCATAGATCTAGTTATAATAACATAATAACAACAAATGATGATAGCAATTAAATAAAATTATACCAAAGCCTTAAAAAAAGAGAAAAAAGTGAAATTTATTATAAAATTTGATTTAGTCAGATTCTTTCAAGATGAACGTTTTTCTAAATGTTGTACTTGATATGTAAAAACAGATAATTATGTAATTATGTTGCTTTTTACATTTACATAGGAAAAATTATAATTTAGTTCATTCAGCAATTTAAAATAATATTGGGATATTCTAATCTATATATGTTATATAAAAATGACAATAATAATTTATATATTAATTTACTTTTAGTTCTTGAGTAGTGTACGAATAATCATTATAAAAGCCGTGTTCTTTCTTATAAAAGTAATTTATTGATAAATCATTTTAATTAAAAGTGTGTAGTTTTTTTATAATATCGTAAATAAGTAGATGAATTATTGTGGTGATCAATTTCTAAATCACAGTGTGTGTGATTAGCTTATAATTTTAATAAAAAAAAGAAATCATTTATAGAGTTCTCAAAAGAGGTTTACTTAGGAACATTAATTAGAAAGGAAATTATTACCAATACCAATTTACAAAAAAATGAATTTTTTTTTTTTTCAATTATAATGTTTTGATTTCTGAATAATACATGAGTTATTTCTGTAGGAAAAAAATTAATTAATCTAAAAAAAAATATTATTAGTTCATCGAATTAAAAATAATGTTTTCTGTCGCTAATATAGATCAATTTTGTTAGTGGTGTAGATAATGGAATATTTTCTAACCTTTATTTCGTAAAGGTTTGTATAAAAACATAACTTCCTTTCGTAATAACAATATATTGAACAATTTGCTTTAAATAAAAAAGAATTTGTAAAAAATTGTAAATTAAAACAGTAACCCTTTCCTTAAAACATATAAAATCTTTATTAAATTACTGCAATAATAATTATGTATTGTTAGAACATAATAAAAATATTTTAAAAAAGTATTAAAACATCATTATAAACATTTAATTATATTATTAAAATAATATATTTAAAATATTTTTAAATATAATATATTAAATATTAATTTAAATATTTTATTCTATTAAATATAATATTTATTTTAAATACAGATTTAAAAATATTAAATTATATTATTAAAATACCTTTATCACACATTATTTATTATTCATTAAAGTATCATTCATTGTAAAGTTTATTTCCCTCATAAGTTAAAAATGAACGAGCTTGAAATTAAAAATACATTTAATTAAGTGTCCTACATTATATTATTAAAACATTATATCACATATTATTATTTATTAAAACATTATATCGCATATTATTATTTATTAAAACATTATATCACATATTATTATTCATTATCATATCACATATTTATTATTCATTAAAATATCATTCTTTGTAAAGTTTACTTGAAAGTAAAAATGCATTTAATTAAATACATTAAATTATATTATTAAAATATCATACCACATATTATTATTCATTAAAATATCAGTCATTTTAACGTACTATAAGTTATATATCATTCATTCCCTCATAAGTTAAAATGTATGAGCTTGAAATTAAAAATACATTTAATAGATTTCACACATAAAAGTATAAATTTCCCCCCTCAATTCCAATTTAAGCACTCTACCACATTTTCTCTAATTTAAAAATGGAAATCTAGAGCATTTTGAAATACCACACTCCACTGCTACTGATTCCTAATGCATTCTTCCATCGAAATTCACCCATTCCATTTCCATTTTAGTAACTAGAAATCTCCCCTTTATTATGGCTTCACTGCACAGCAGCCAGGCCAGGGAGTGAAGCGCGTCGATTGCATTTCGAAAAAGTAAGAAGATCAAGGTTTTGTTAAGCACTAAGCTTTGTATGCATATACATATATATGAATGACAAAAGAAGAATCATGATGTCAATATGGGTTTGTAAGCAGGTTATAAAGCTTGAGTTTTCTTTTTAAGAAGTATGTTACCGAAGATAATCGTATTTGTATTGAAATGCATGCAGTGTGATAAAGGAACTATGTTAGTCTACCCTAGGAATGAGGATATGAATGTATCTTTTTTCCTAACAGGAATCAGGATCCTTGTTTTAATTTGTTCCATTTCTGATATAACAAAATAAAAAATAATAGTTAAATTCTTTTTCAATTCCTACTATTAGGTCACACTCTCCATATATATATATATATATATATATATATATATATATATATATATATATATATATATATATATATATATATATATATATATATATATATATATATATATATATATATATATATATATCTTGTTCAAATTTTCAATCGTTCATAAGATACTTTTTATTCATCCACTCGAGTTCAAATACATTTTTGTTGAACTTGTAGTGGATGACAATGGATGTTAATACAGTTTGTTTCAAATATTAATTCAGTAATTAAATTTAATTAATTAATTTTAATTTTTTTAGATTTAAGTTGCATGTATCTAATAATAGATGGCGCCAGATGTAAGAGGAAAATTTCAATTTTATTTGTAAAGGACTTTTCTGCAATATAGTGAAAAAAAAAGTGGGAATTGACTTAATTTTTTTTTTTTTTTTTTTTATATAAAATATTTGTTTATATGCTTCTTTGATGGGTTTCCTTTTCCTAACAGGAATCTAAGATCCTTGTTTAATCTGTTCTATTTCTGATAGCCTGAATGTAAAAAAACAAAATAAAAAATAATCGTCCTTTTTTTATATGTTTCTGTGATAGGAATCAGGATACTAATGTTTTCCTTTTCCTAACAGGAATCTAAGATCCCTTGTTTAATTTGTTCTAATTCTGATAAGTTAAGTGTAAAAAAAAAAAAAAAAAAAAATTATCTTTAATTTTTTTCATATATAAGACCTCTTCACCCATGGTAGAATATACTTGTTTGTTTGTTTGTTTGTTTTCTTCAATTTGTCATCGGTTTCTACTGAAAGTCTTCCTAGAATATATTCCTTTCCCTAAACACAGAGTGCAAGGTTGACACGTCGAAATGTATCTCACTATCTTAAAAGTATTAACAATTTCGTGGATATATGGACTAAGGACAAGTTTGGCAGAGACTGGTAAAAAATTCTTTAAAAATCTTTTTTTACTACAAATTATAATTAGGCCAGGTTTCTATTGTTGTATTAGAATAATTTTTAATTTTTAAAATGCCTACAGACTTTAAGCCTTAAATAAATATTATATGTATATTGCATAATTTGTAACTTTGACTCTGAAAATTATTGAAGAAATAAATGTGAAATTAAAATGTCTTTATTAACTTAGAATATAACTACTGCAATTATTAAATTTCGACGTGAGATGTCTTGGTTGCTTGTATCACGTCTGTGTATTAAAAAGTACTTGGGAAGTTATGGAATTCTAAATGGATACTCTTTAGATATAATTATATTGGATTTTTTTTCATGTGGGTGTTTTTAGCCTTGTACTAAATTGCATAAAGAAGAGTACCACTTACCTATTAATTTCATAACCTCTCAGATGAAATGTATCGCAGGAACGTACCATGAGAGAATCGAAATATATCAATTTTTGTAGTTATATTGTACATTAAAAAGTATATTTTAATCCAATTTATATATATATATACGTCTGGGGGGAGGTTGTAGATATATAAAGAACACAGCATATCAAATATTAATACAAAATTAAAATAGAGAGGATTGAATTTGAAACGTAATATGTTTGCACAACAAAGATACAACAGTATTCGCTACAACGTAATTTTCATGAACTTCAAAATCATCCACTCTGAAAATCCACAATCACCAATTATTGGTCGTAGATTGTCATGCAATCACTCACTTAATGGCAGTATTATAAACATTAGCACTGTTTTATCACAAGACTATTTTCTTTATAAAACAAACTACTACACAGCCGATTTTTTTGTTCATCAATTTATTTCTATTGAATTTTTATGCATTACTTGGATAACTTGTTTCACATCCTCTTTTTTCATATTTTGTATAAGTTTATGTGCTTTTTTATGTGCAAATTCTAGCCATTCACGCATTTAATGTTTATGTTTGTAAAATAATTATCAGTTTTGTTGATGTAGATTACGCTTATCTCTGATCTTGAACAATTTTCTTTTTTTCTTTAAGGGAACTGTATGTGAGGTATTTTTAAGGTTTATATATGACAGATGTTATTATAATTTTTGTTATGCGATTTGTTTGTGCTATTCCATGTGAAATTCCTTCATTCCATGTAAAACATGAAATTTATGTGTAGAGAATACTGTTATGACTTTGCTGTACAAGCTGATAGTGTTACTAATTCATTCCTTCTACTTTCCCTTTTGATTCTTGTCTGATATATATATATATATATATGGGGGGGGGAACCGTGCGTTTGTGATAATACTATTATACAGCTTTATATTTTTAATAATACGATTACAAATATATAGCTTTTGAATTGAAGGGAATATCTAGAGAGGTTTATTACAGAAATGAGAGTATTCACACAATTAACATTCATAATATTATTATAAATGTACAGCTTAATTAATTAGTAAATTATTATTAGTTTTATTTTTATTATTTTTTTCAATTTTGCTTAAAAAATTTTTTTTATTTATCATCATGCATTGACTGTTAGAAAAAATACTTAACTATAAATGTAAGTTATTCTATTAAATGATTCAAATTAATATTTTTCTCCATTTATAATTATTATATCACACACCCACTGAAAACTATAATAGATTTTTCACATTACCATTGGAAAACGCCTCAGTTATTTCAGTATTATGAGATCAGGAAAACCATATAAAATTATTTTACTACTCGATTATATTACAAAAAGAAAAAAAAAATCAAAATAAACTACCACGCCATATTCTATGATCAGAAATAGTAGCGGTTTTGTAATGGACAACGTTTTTCGTACAAGGGCTATTTCTGTCGCAGTAATCTTTAAGCTCACACTACTACGTGCCGGGGTCCAATCGTATTTCCCGATTCACTCCTCACGGTTGCCATGGCAATGGACAGAATTGCCCACTGCACAGAAGGGGGAGAGATGAAGATGATCAAGAGGGGGGATACCGTAAAGCGTCTGGTGTCCGATTTCTGATTGTATTTGACGTAGATCGGACAGTGGAAATGTTTGTAAATCGAAGTCATCCTCTTCGCTTCAATCACTTGTAGGAATGTATTGTAGTTAATGAGCCCATAGGAAATAGTATTTGATGGAGGACAAGTGATTTTATGGTGGGGATATACAGAGCGAGTGTTACTATTACAGGACAGACAACACTTTAATGTATTTGAGTCGGTGGTTTTGAAGGACACAGTTTCAATGGAATATGCTCGTATTAAATATTCTACATAATCATTGCTTTGCTTTTAGAACTTTGCAATTAATATTAGTATGTTGGTGAAATGTTTTTAAACTGCTTCAACAAGATATACAATTGCAATTAAAAAAATTTGAATTTGTTTTACATTTATTTAGAAGTCCGAAGTAGCATTTATGAAATAGTGTTGATTTAGAATTTCTTTATTTTTCATAAATTTTATATGAAATTTATATATTTTTAAAATGTAATTTTTTTTAATGTACATAAATTAGAAGTAGAACTCTCTAGTATCTAGAACTCTCTAATTCACTTTGATAGATAAACTAAAAACTTATTATTATATTAAAAATTATTTTTAAATATTAAAAATTGTAATTCATAATTACAATATTTTAAATTGTCCAAATTGTAGTTATTATGAATTATATTTCGGACCAAAAATAGAGTTGCATTTATAAAATAGTGTTGATTTAGAATTTCTTTATTTTACATAAATTTTATATGAAATTTATGTATTTTTTAAAAATGTATGTAATTTTTTTTATTGTACATAAATTAGTAGTAAAACTATCTAATCTCTAGTACTCTCTAATTTTCTCTGTGACATATAAACTAAAAACTTTTTAATATGATATTAATAATTATTTTTAAAGAATACAAATTATAATTCATAATTAAATTATTTTAAATTGTCTAAACTTTAATTATGATGAATTATATTTCGGATCATGTAAAATAATTTTAATATCATATGAGTAAGTTTTTAATTTTACGCCAATTTGTAATGATAGACTTTTGTGACTTAGATTAATTTTGAAAATTTGTTGAAAGATTATTATTTTAACTGTATATTTTAAAAAATTTAAGAATGTCTATAAAAATTGAAAAACATATTTTGTTTATTTATTTTGTTTTAAAAATAGCTCATTTTTCATGCCCAATTTAAAACCCTTAATTAAAGTCTTTTGAAAATAAATTTTTTGTTTGATAATGATTTATAAATCTAATTATTCTCCGATTTGAATAGCGTTATTCCTTTTTAAAGAAAGAAATATTTAATTATATTAACAATTATTTGAAGGAAAGAATTATTATTTTATATTTGCAAATAATTATTTAATGAATGTCATTTTTATATTAAAATTTAAACTCCTTAATTGCATTTAAAGTATATTTATAATAAAATTTAATGGTGTATAAAGTATGATATATTTTTAAACGATATTTTATCGTTGTAAGACAAAAAGATAAATAAAAATATATTTGATTTTTTTTTTATTTCATTCATTATCTTACTAATTTGCATCTAGCGAAACCAAATGCTTTTATTGAGTAAAGAAAACAAATTATGGAACATAATATTTTATATTTGCAAATAAATATTACACTTTATCTTTAAGTGTATAAGTGAAATGCAATAAAATAATGTAAGGAAATATTTAATATTTAATAATGTAAAAATAATTAAGATTATAATTAAGAGCATTAAAATAATATAAAATCTAATAAATTGTGATTAAAACAGATGAATATTTATATATAAATGTTAGACAATGTAAAACAAAAAATAATAATGTAAGTGTATATTTAATGAAGAAAAAAATGTTTTCTTAGACAAAAATAATTATTGATTGAAAACAGTTTTTAGTAAATTATTTAAATTGAAATTTTACAACATATTTTTAAAAAAGATCTCCGTTTGCAAAATAATATCACATTTTTGCATATTGAATGCAAAGTCCTATAATGATTAATTATATAAGTATATTGAAATATATAATATACTTAATTAATTATGTAAATAAACATATAACAAAATATTTTAATGCAAATGATGCGATATGAATAGACCTTTAAATATTTTAATACTTTAATATGATACTTATAAAAACAATACAAAAAAGACAAATTTATTAATTTTATTTTCGTTCAGACTTTTTTTCATTATTACGTCGCTGTTCAAATAATTAAGTCGATGTTTGAATAATTACGTCGCCGTTCGAATAATTACTTAGTTGTTTGAATAAGTACGTCGTCGTTCGAATAATTACTTAGTTGCTTGAATAAGTACGTCGTTGTTTAAATAATTACGTCGTTGTTCAAATACTTACGTCGTTGTTTGAATAAGTACGTCGTTGTTCAAATACGTCGTTGTTTGAATAATTACGTCGTCGTTCGAAAACATTTAATCGCTGCCTTTTTTAAATTCGTAATTACTAAAATTAAATTTTGCGTCAAAAGAAGGAAATCTACTCTATCTTATTTACAATATTATTTTTCAGAGTAATTTTTAAAAGATTACTACTATGTTAAGATTAAATTCATAAATATACTTTTTTTTGCACAAGAATTGTTCGGAGAATAAATCTCTTCTCTCCATATAACAAAGGCGCGAGCAAAATTAATATGAATTAGTTTCTACCTTTTCTTTCGTTTTATACCTTAGAGAACAGAAAAGACGTTCCAAAAATTTCTCTTCGAATCACTCTAAAAACATCTTTAAACGAACACAATAAACGCGCCTCGTAAATATCCCTTGCAACGTAGGAGGATTACTTTTCACAATGCAAGTGAGATTTTCCCTTCTGCTTTGGATGGAAATGGATGATTTTACACAAGTTTCAAAAAAAAATAAAAGCTCGACTATTATCCTCTTTGTATCAGATAACAAGCAAAATGCTTCTCAAAATGAACGCTACGATATAATTTAAAGAAAATATTGCTATGTCAAAGATTTTTTCTTTCATTTCATGGACGTAAAAAATTTCTTTAAAATAATGTTTCAACTGAAAAATGTAGATAGGCATTTTTACGTATTTTGTCACAGCTAATGATTTTTTTTTATAAATAAGTATTTTGTATTTTTTTTTTCTTTATAATTTAGAGCTTCGAAGTATTTTGAAAATCCAATAAATTGTGTTTAAAGCAGTTAAATATTTATAAATATTAAGCAATGTAAAAACAAAAAAATAATGTAAGAGAATATTTAATATAGAAAAAAATTACTCGTTTTGTTAAAGAAAAATAAGTATTGGTTGAAAACCGTTCTTAGCAAATTATTTAAATTGAAATTTTACGACATATTTAAAAATTTAAAAAAAAAAAAAAACTGTTTTCAAAATAATATCAAATTTTACACATTTAAAATTGTCATACAGTGAGTAATTATATAAGTAAACTGAAATACACAATATACTTAACTAATTATGTATGGTAACATATAGCAAAATATTTTTATGCAAATGATGTGAAAGAAATAGACACTTACATTTTTTAATAATATAATATGATACTTGCTTATAAAATACAATACAAAAGGCATCAAAATGATTTATTTTATTTTCGCTCAAACTTTTCTTCAGAATTACGTCACTGTTCGAATAATTGCATCGTTGTTTGAATAATTACGTCGCTGTTCGAATACTTACGTCATTGTTTGAATAATTACGTCGTTGTTTGAATAATTACGTCGTTGTTTGAATAATTACGTCGTTGTTTGAATAATTACATCGTCGTTCGAAAACATTTTATCACAGTCTTTTTTAAATTCGCAATTTTTGAAATTAAATTTGACGTCAAAAGAATGAAATCTACTCTATCTCATTTTCAATATTATTTTTGAGAGTAAATTTTAAGAGATTACTACTACGTTAAGATTAAATTCATAAACATACTTTTTACACAAGAATTTGTTCGGAGAATAAATCTCTTCTCTCCATATAACAAAGGCGCGAGCAAAATTAATATGAATTAGTTTCTACCTTTTCTTCCGTTTTATACCTTAGAGAACAGAAAAGACGTTCCAAAAATTTCTCTTTGAATCACTCTAAAATATCTTTAAACAAACACAATAAACGCGCTTCGTAAATATCCCTTGCAACGTCGGAGGATTATATTTCACAATGCAAGTGAGATTTTCCCTTCTGCTTTGGATGGAAATGGATGATTTTACATACGTTTTAAAAAAAATAAAAGCTGGACTGTTATCCTCTTTGTATATCAGGTAACTGGCAAAATGCTTCTCAAAATGAACGCTGCAATATATTTAAAGAATATTGTTATGTTGAAGATTTTGTTTTTCTCTTTTATTTCATAAACGAAAAGAATTTCTTTAAAATAATGCTTTTATTTGAATTAAGATGGAAATGATATTAGTACTGAAATGTAAAATAGAGTTAGGCATTTTTTACGTATGTTCTCAGAGCTAATATTTAAATTTTTTATAAAAATAAGTGTTTTGTATTTTTTTTTTTTTTTTTATAATTAAGAGCATCGAAGTATTTTGAAAATCCCATAAATTGTGATTAAAGGACATGAATATTTATAAATATTAAGCAATGCAAAATAAAAAATGGAGGTGAATATTCAATAAAAAAATTGCTTGCTTTCTTAGACAAAATTAACTATTGTTTGAAAACAGTCCTTAGCAAATTATTGAAATTGAAATTTTACTACATATTTTTAGAAAAAGTTTAAAAAGATTGTTTTCAAAATAATATCAGATTTTTACACATTTAAAATTGTCATATGGTGAGTAATTATACAATACACAAGATACTCAATTAATTATGTAAGCATAATATATAGCAAAATATTTTTATGCAAATGATGCGATAATAATAGGCACTTAAATATTTTAATTTAATATGATACTTGCTTATAGAGTACAATACAAAAGAAATCAAATTTATTAATTTTATTTTCGTTCAGACTTATCTTCATAATTACGTCGTTGTTCGAATAATAATGTCGTTGTTCAAATAATTATGTCGTTATTCGAATAATTATGTCGTTGTTCGAATAATTACGTCGTTGTTCGAATAATTACGTCGTTGTTCGAAAAATTATGTCGTTGTTCGAAAAATTATGTCGTTGTTCGAAAAATTATGTCGTTGTTCGAATAATTACGTCGTCGTTCCAAAAGATTTAATCACTGCCTCTTTTAAATTCGCAATTACTGAAATTAAATTTGTCGTCAAAAAAAATGAATATCTTATCTTCAGTATTATTTTCAGAGCAATTTTTAATGGATTACTGCTATATTAAGATTAAATTCATAAGTATACTTTTTTGTACAAGAATTGTTTACAGAATAAATCTCTTCTCTCCATATAACAAAGGCGCGAGCAAAATTAATATGAATTAGTTTCTACCTTTTCTTCCGTTTTATACCTTAGAGAACAGAAAAGACGTTCCAAAAAATTTCTCTTCGAATCACTCCAAAAATATCTTTAAACAAACACAATAAACGCGCAACGTGAATATCCCTTGCAACGTCGGAGGATTATATTTCACAATGCAAGTGAGATTTTCCCCTTCTGCTTTGGATGGAAATGGATGATTTCAAAACAGGAGTTTTCAAAAAATAAAAGCTCGACTATTATCCTCTTTGTGTCAGGCAACTAGCAAAATGCTTCTCAAAATGAACGCTACGATATAATTTAAAGAATATTCTTATGTTGAATTTTTCTTTCTTTCATTTTATTTCATAAACATAAAATATTTCTTTAAAATAATGCTTTTATTTGAATTTAGAGGGAGATGCTATTAGTACTCAACTGAAAAATGTAATTAGGTATTTTTTTTACGTATGCTTTATTTTACATATTACGTATTTTTACCTAACAGCTAATGATTTCATTTTTTTTTTATAAATAAGTGTTTTGTATTTTATTACAAACCTTGTATATAATTTCACTTTTTTCTTTGTATGATGAAAAAATTTTTTATTGAATTATATTACATGCTCTTAAAGTATATTTTGTAACAGTAATATTTGTTAGAAGAAAATAATAATGTAAAAAAATGCAAGTGATACGAAACATTTATTTCTTTTGATTTTCAGTATAATGTTCATAATATCTGTGATCGGTTGTAAAAGCTTACTTCGAAACTTTTAACTCAAATAATTCAAATAAAATTCTGAATATAAATTTATATTAACCTTAATTGTATTAGCCTAAAATCCTGTATTCCTTTCTATGACAAATGCGTTATTATGCGTTATTAAACAAATGATTACCCGATTTGTGGCTCAAGCGGCAAACTTGCGCCGCAGATGAGCATTACTGTGGAGGTTCAATACACTGCCGGCTTTGTTGTAGACACTGTTCCAAAAACGAAGACACTCGATGGCGTTTGTGATGATCAGCATCTTATCTCATTAGTCGGACTACCTGGTGAGAGTTTCCGGGTTTTCTCCCAGACGATACTCAAATGCGGAGTAGTTCCCCGTTTAAAAAGTCCCCCCGGTAGGCACTATCCACCTTCTTCAACATCATGGAGCCAAATTACACTTTACACTTACGGGTGCTCCATCAAAACAGAAGCTGCCCCCTCCCTTCCCTTCTTCTATGAGAACGATTCATGATCTAGATGTTGCCGTCTACCAAGTGGGATAAAAAAATAATAATAAAAAAGGGTTTTCAAAATCGAGTAACAGTATAAGATTGTGCTTTTAAATAAAATTAAACTTCCTATTTTCAATTCATATCTTTAAAATTTCGATTTTTTCCCCGAATTTACAGTCTATTGACATTAAGTGGTATTTAGCAAATGTAGGAATAGCATATTAGAAAAGAAAAAAAAAAACTGTTATTATTATTGTCAATTCATACCAAATATTTTAAGACCAATTAAATATTTTTCATTAGTATATTTCAAATAAAATATTTTTTTTTCAACTTGAGCAAATTACATATTGGGAACAGATCAACGCCGGGCGGTATATTCGCGCCTGCGCACGTGGATACCCCTAGCGGCGAAAAAGTGTATACATGCGCAGAACTCCTAGTGTTAAGTGTCGTGCCAGATCGGCATTGCTGCGAGAGGCTATGTCTGTTACGTTCATAAATGTGTTTATTAAGTTTGCATTGTGAATACTTACTGTGCTAGTGTGTGAGTGTGATTACCAATACAGTCCACTGTGGGCTTGAGTGCGAGAACATCTGTGAGTGCTATTGTACGAGAACAATACCCAACATTTATATTTTATTAGATTACCTTCAATTTATTTAATCTTTTTTTTTTTTTCTGACAAAATAATTTTTCATCTTTAGTAGTTGTTTTTAACTGTTAGAGCTAACTATAAAACATTACCATTAAATAGTTCATAAAGTCCTAAATTGCAATTAATTCTGGAGAAGATGAATTGTAGAATTGATTAGTGATGATTAATTTAGTACATAAATTCAAAAAAAAATGTTTCAACACTATATGGAAAAAATGCCTAAAAACTTTTCACAAGTTCAACTAAATATTTTTCAAAACATTACTTAAATACATCGCAAACCAATGCATTATTTTCAAAACCATTTTCCGGGCATAAATGAAAACGTAAATAAATTTACAAAGCGTCATAATTTTCCCCTCAATGAATATCTGCAACATTAACTGCATATTCATTAGGGGGCCCTCGAAAACACTACAACCAATCCTTTATCCAATTGTCTTTAGTTCACAGTAACTTGACTTATTAAGTAGAACTTGGGAGGTTATCAAATATATACTTGTCCCACGTACAAGGTTCGGCAGTTTAAGCCCTTCTGACGTTATTGGGGAACGGTTGTAATTATCATGGCGCCCAACAATTTAATGGACTAACTTGATTAACTGTGAAACACCTGAGTTGCCCACTGGAAGAGTATTCATTCCGAAAACAGAGAGCATGCAATTCGATTTATTGGGAAATGAGTTCCACTCTCCGTTCCGTAACTCAACCTTTAGTCAAATGTTCGTCCGATAATGTATTCTATTACCCCATCGAGTAGCTTTGAGGGTAATGGAGATTATGATCTTGAGCAAAATAAATCAATGGTGGCTGGATTTTGTAGTTGGTTGTCACTTGCCCACCGGTAGATTCGAATGGAACGGACTTGATTTTAGAAAATGATGTAGATGGTAAATTGCTGAAGATGATGAACAGTAATCAAGCAAAAATTAATCTAAATAAAATAATCACAAAACATTATTGACACTAAAGAAAGAAATATATAATTTACAACACAAAAATAATTGGTGTTTTAACTTATTTATTTCTCAATGCTTACTACACAGACGTAGATACTATGTTCTACTACGGAGGTACTAAATGGATTACTAGATTCAAATAGAAAGGAGAATGGTTTTAGAAATAAATAGAATAGTAATCAAACAATAATTTGTGTAAGTAAAACAATCTCAAAAAAAAATTATCACTAAAGAGGGAAATTTATAATTTACAACACAAAAATAATTGGTTTTTAAACTTATTTATTTCTCAACGCTTGCTACACAGACGTAGATACTAGGTTCTACTACGGAAATACTAAATGGATTACTAGATTCAAATAGAACGGAGAATGGTTTTAGAAAAGGATGAATAGTAATCAAACAATAATTTGTGTAAGTAAAACAATCTCAAAAAAATTATCACTAAAGAGGGAAATTTATAATTTACAACACAAAAATAATTGGTGTTTTAACTTATTTATTTCTCAATGCATACACAGACGTAGATACTAGGTTCTACTAAAGATACTAAATGGATTACTAGATTCAAATAGAACGGAGAATGGTTTTAGAAAAGGATGAATAGTAATCAAACAATAATTTTTGTAAGTAAACAATCTCAAAAATTATTAACACTAAAGAGAGAAATTTATAATTTACAACACAAAAATAATTGATGTTTTAACTTATTTATTTCTCAATGCTTACTACACAGACGTAGATACTAGGTTCTACTACGGAAATACTAAATGGATTACTAGATTCAAATAGAACGGAGAATGGTTTTAGAAAAGGACGAATAGTAATCAAACAATAATTTGTTAAATAAAACAATCTCAAAAAATTATTAACACTAAAGAGAGAAATTTATAATTTTAACACAAAAATAATTGTTTTAAGTTATTAGTTATCTAAATTCTTATTTATTCTTCGCGATAGATTCAAATGGAATGGACTTGATTTCAGAAAAAATGATGTAAATGGTAAATTGTCGAAAATAATGAATAGTAATCAAGCAAAAATTAATGTAAGTAATATAATCATAAAAACTTATTGACACTAAAGAGAGAAATGTATAATTTACAACACAAAATGATTGCTTTTTAAGTTATTTATTACTAAAATAGGTTTATTATACACATCGATAAATTCAAATAGAATGGACTTGATTTTGGAAAATGATGTAAATAGTAATTTGTTGAAAACAATTAATAGTAATTTAAATAAAATAATCACAAAAATTATTGACCCTAAAGAGAGAAATGTATGACTTACAACATAAAAATAATCGCTTTTTTAAATTATTTGTTACTAAATGCTTACTATACATCGATAGATTCAAATAGAATGGGCTTGATTTTTAGAAAATGATGTAAAATGGTAAATTGTTGAAGATGATGAACAGTCATCAAGAAAATTAATGTAAGTAATATAATCACAAAAAAAAATTATTGTCAATAAAAACGGAGAATTGTATAATTTACAGCACAAAAATAACCGCGTTTACTGAATGCTTACTACACATAGATTCAAATAGATTGGAGTTGGAAAAATGGTAAAAATGGTGAATTGTATATATATATATATATATATATATTATACAATTCACCATTTTACAACATTTGAAAAATGATCATTGCCTATATATAAATGGTGAAAAATGGTGAATGGTGAATTGTATATGTATATTATACAATTCACCATTTTACATTTTTTTCTAAAATCAACTCCAATCTATTTGAATCTATGTGTAGTAAGCATTTAGTAATAAATAACTTAAAAATCAATTATTTTTTGTGCTGTAAATTATACATTCTCTCTCTTTAGTGCACGAGAAATTTCTTGTTATTTCACAACATAAAGTTATCAAATTCTCGATTGAATAAGAATTTATCAGATTTTCACTTATTTTCAAAAAAATATAGTATTAAGCCATTACGCAGGACTTGCATTTGAACTATTTTTAACGTAAAATTGTTCGAGAAAGCTGATAAAGTTTGTAAAACTGAAAACTGTAAATAAGTTTGGTAAACTGATGTATAACTGATAAAGAAAAAAATGCAAATGAAATAGTTAGAGAATTGTAATTTTTCTGTTGCTAGGAAACCGAAAAAAATAATACTATTATTTAAAAATAAAATTTTAAAGAATTGTACAAATATTTTTTTCTTTATTATTCAGAAGTATTTAAAGTTGGATGAAACAATTAAGTATTGCATTGTGGCATTGCACTTTGTTGTAAAACTAATGATGAATGAGTTATTTTAAAATCATTGATGCTGATGAGTTTATCAAAATGAAAAATAATTAAATAGATATGAAAAGAAACAGAATTTTATTATTATTGAAAATGTTAATTGATAATCTATATATAACACAGCAAATAGCAATAATAGTCACTTTAAAAAATTCCTGATTATACAAAATTGAGGTATAGAAGAAAAAATTGTGTTTATATTGTCATTTAAACAATCTTTAAATAATCAATCGGAACTGAGATTTATTAGAATAAAAATTCTATAATTTCGAGATAAAAGATAAATAATCTTAGGGATAAATATAAAATTAAATATAGATTTAAAAAAAAAAAATATATTATTGAAGTATCGAAGAAACATTTATTAAAAAACAAGATAAAATTAAAATTATCTGTATTAACAATGCTAAGTGTTAACATATCTTAAAACAGATAGATGACATACGTGTTTGATTCTTTTTAATGAATAATTCAATAAAATATTTACTTTCCCATTCTCTCCATATATAAAACAGGATTTAGACACATTAATCTTATAATAATAAATTATGTATTTTATAACTTAAAAACTATAATCCATTGAATCCTAATTTTTTTCCCACTGAATTCATTATTTTTTATTTAGTAAAGACAAAATTCACGAAAATGCTGTCATTATTTTTTTAATTAAATAAAAACCATATTTTTTATTGTTAAATTTCGAATTTTATCCACTGATAGTTAGCTTCTGGCGCCATCTGGTGACGTGATGACGCTTTAGCACCGATGCCATATGGTCTAATCACTTAGATTTTTTTTTTTTTTTTTATTTCTTTCCAGAAATTTTCCTGAAATTACAATGATAATTTTTTTAAATTGATGGTGTTTTTAAATTGCAATGTTAAATTTTTAAATTGGTTATGATTTGAAACTGTGATGGTAAATTTCTGAAATGAGTTGTGATTTGAAATTGCATAGGCAGATTTTTTAAATTGGTTATGATTTGAAACTGTGATTGTAAATTTCTGACATGAGTTGTGATTTGAAATTGCATAGGTAGATTTTTAAATTGGTTATGATTTGAAACTGTGATAGTAAATTTCTCAATGAGTTGTGATTTGAAATTGCATAGGTAGATTTTTTTAATTGATAGTGATTTGAAATTGCAATGGTAAATTTTTGAATTGTGATTTCATTCTTTTTAAATATATTTTGTTTTATTTAAATGATTTAAAGGCGTTACATTTATTTTATACATTCTAAAGTTTTTATTTTTAAATAGTCATTTATAATAATTTTTTTTTTCTATAATTTTTAATTTTTTTTTAGATGTTTTGCACTCGCTATTGACATTTTTTTTCATTTTATTGAGTTTTTACTTCTATAGATTTTTTTAATAAAAAAAAAAAAAAAAAAAAAAAACTAAAAATGTATATAGTTTTTTTCTAGTATTATATAAAGCAAATAAACCTATTTTCATTTTGCAATGCTGTATCCATACGACATAAAATACTGTAAAATTTTCAAATATTTATAATTATATATTTATGCATTAATATTATAAAATTATCCATTATATAAAGTCAAAAGTTATTACTTCTTTTAATTAACATATTGTAATAATTAGAATCCTTTAGTAGAAGGATACACATAAATTCAATTTTACTTAACAGACACTTCCTTTCATCTTTCTGAAATGCAGATCTTAAATACTAACTCGCATCTAAGTACTTGTTTTTTTAATAATACAGCATACTTATAATGGATGAAAATTTGCTTTTTATTTTTGTTTGCTTTTTTCCCTCCAATTCTTGCATGCATCTTTTGGATTAGCATTACTAAACTTTAACCGTTCTCTGCCATTTTTTTTTATTTATTTATTATTTCCAAGTCATTTGTAAAGGTCGAAAGGTCGTGTTGGCTGTTGAACTTCCTAAAAATTCTTTTCCCTTTTAATTTGTGACCGCTCTCAAAAATAATCCCTTTCTTTTAATCCTCTTTATTTTACTAAAGCAGATTCCTAGTTATAATGGCCCTTCACTCTGCTTTTGTTCCAAAAAGGTCATATATTTAGAGAGATCTCAGAACAGAAGTAGATTAAGTCCATCAATTCAGGCTTTTAAGAAAGGAAAACTTCAAAATTAATGAATCGTTAGATGAGGGGGGAACCTTTTAAAATAATAGCTACTAAAAATAAACATGTATTGAATTATGCATATGCTTATTAGTTCTATGAAAATAATTTTTTTGTTTCATTAACCTTCATAGTACTTAAATTTGACTTAGTGTCCTTTTTTTGTAGTTAAATAAACTTTTGTTTATATGTAAAAAAACGTCCTTATTAATTAAGCAATGAAATACATTCATTAAAATTTTGAAAATCTTTAGAATAAATGTTATACCATATTCAAACATATAAAATAATATCATAAAATAACTTTTAGATAATGATACTTTATTAGTGGAAACGGTACTTACGTATTAACGGTACCTTGGCGACAGACTTGGCGGTTTTTAAGTGTCGCCAATCTAACAGCTACTAAGGTTACCAAACCAATAGAATACATTGGTGCCACTTAAAAACCGCCAAATCTGTAGCTGCGGTTGGCGCGTGTGCTCTTTATTGGCGCAATTGTCGCCAAGGTACCGTTAATACGTAAGTACCGTGGAAACTTTATAGGAATCAGGATAATCACAATCAAGACATTCATTAAATTTCAGAAAATCTTTAAAATATATATTATACCACATTCAAACATATAAAATAATATGATTAATTAACTTTTTTAAATAATGTTATTTTGTTAGCGGAAACATTATAGGAATCAGGATAATCAAATTAATTTAAAGTGGTGATTTTAATTTTTATCTTAAATAATATTAGTGTAGTGTAGTTAGGCATTTTAAGCCTTAAATCTTAATAACAAGTCTTATCTTAAGTTAAATCTTAATTAAATCTTCCTAGAGCGTCGGTATCACTAATACAGACAGGAAACGGCTAGTGACCAACAAATGCACCCTTCCAACGGCCACACATAAAATATACCACCACAACATATGAATTATATACTAATTACAAATAATTTTATTTTAATTAAAAGAATATTTATAAATATACACTCAAGAGCCAAAACATTATGTAAAATAATCAATAAAGTATAAACAATAAATAAATAAATAATAAAGTATCAATAAATCAATAAATGTAATATATCAATAAATCAATAAATTAATAAATCGTAATCAATAAAGTATCAATAACGAGTTGGCCCACCTTTGGCGCGCAACACAGCTTCAACCCACCTTGGCATGGATGCCACAAGTCCTTGGTAGATGGCCGGAGACAGATTTTACCAGATGTTTAAGCAACGGTCAGGCAAATCCGAGATATTGCTAATTGGTGGTCTTTGAACTCTGAGCTGCCGTCCCAGGACATCCCAAATGTGTTCTATCGGATTGGGATCCGCTGAGATAGGCGGCCAGGACATTAACTGGAATTCAGCATCATGTTCCTGGAACCACTCCAACACAATTTTAGCCTTGTGACAAGGGGCGTTGTCCTGTTGGAACATTCCATTTCCAGCTGGAAAAGCAGAGGCCGTGTAAGGGTGCAACTGGTCCGCAATGATGTTCAGATACCCTGTAGCATTCATGGTCTGCTCTACCACAACCACGGGTCCCAGAGACGCCCAAGAGAACGTCCCCCAAAGCATAATACCGCCACCACCGGCCTGTGTATGACTTACTGTACATTGAGGGAGCAACTGTTCGCCTGGAAGACGGCGTATCCTGACATGACCATCGCCGTGATGAATGACAAACCGTGATTCATCTGACCAGGCAACTCTCTTCCACTGATCCATGGACAAGTCACGATGTTCCCGGCCCAGCGCAGGCACAGTTGGCGATGACGCTTGGTCAGCAAAGGCACACGAGTGGGACGTTTGCTGCATAGCCCCATATCCAACAGTGTCCGCTGAACAGTGTGCTCTTATACTATTCTTTTTGACCCTGCATTGTGTTGGGCTGTCAGCTGAGCCACTGTCTGGCTCCGGTTTTGCTTCACCATGCGAAACAGTCTCCGACGACCTTTTTCTTTGATAGCGTGTGGATGTCCAACACCATGTCGTCTACTGTTGGTTTCATCGTCATTCATCCATTTTGCATAAGTACTAACAACTGTAGATCGCGAACAACCCACGAGTCGCGCAGTTTCGTAAATACTTGTTCCGAGCCTTCGAGCCATTACAATCTGCCCTCTATCAAAAGTCGCTTAGATCCGCAGCCTTTCCGTCACACACAGAAGTAAGTGAAAGAATGATTCTTCAGACTCTCCAGCAGCAGTTAAATACCACTTCCACCTGATCACGTGCCTTCCCCGTCATCCAGGCGAGTTCATTGCAAAATGTAGGGGTGGTCATAATGTTTTGGCTCTTGAGTGTATGTTGACACTCCTATCGACACGACATTAGAAAGAAACAATTTTTCATTATGAATATTTAAAATTTATTGTATATTTTTATCTACAAACTAAATCGAGACATGAAATAATTATTGGGTCTAAGTAATGATTCTACAAAAAAAAAAAAAAAAGCATGTTGTTTTGTTTCCCATCAGCTTAACTAGAATAACATCAAAATGGTAGACAGATTTCTATACATGGGCAGCATGGCTGTATTTAGGAAGTAAGGTTGGGTTGTTTTCTGAGTTTCCTAGTGTTTAACGCAAATAGTAGTACAATAAATTATTTTTATAAGTTATTTACCAGTAACTTTAGAACATGGACCAGACCTTGGCCTACTTCATCGCAAGCCAATTTTATTTTTTATATCTACAGATATTTATTTTTGATTAAAAATTGGATGTGAAATGGGATCCGGTTTTAATTTATTATTAAAACGAATAAATGTTGAAATATTAGAAAAATATGCCTTAATTAATGTTTTTTCATCAATAACTCAACATAGAAAAATGAAAATTATTACTTTCAAATTTGTTTACAATATTAAATGAGGTATACATGTTTGGTATATGATCAGAATCATTTTTATGTGAAAACGTGCGCCATTATCGAAGAGATAAGATATCAGATTTAAGTAAATGAAAACTTTAAAAGCCAAGACCGAATTTCCGGTCTGTGATTAAAAGTGTTGCTTACAAAAAAAGAAAATCTTGAATGAGAAGAATTAAGATAAGTGTTTTTGGTAAACATTTCAGTTTTATTGGTAGATAACGATAAAGTGTGGTAACAAATTTACTATACTTCCGGGTAATCACCATTAAATTCACGACATGTGATTCTTCCCACGTCCAAGGGGGAAAAAAATTTGATAAGATATATTTATTTTGAGTTAAGCACATGAAAAGAAACGCTTGTTTATTAGAGATAATGTAAACAAACTATGAAAACGGAAATTCCTTGCTTGGAGGTTGACATCCTGTTGATGTTGCATTAGTTAATTGTTGATCGATTTCTTAGATAAGTTAACAAAAACGAACACTTTTTTTAAGAGTGTCTACAAATTTAAAAGTGATAGGTTAAGCAACTCGTGTTTTCTTTTAACATAAAGTTCATCAAATTCCTTGAGAACAATTTTTAATTAATTTCTTGATGTTTTCTGATAGAAAGAAAATTCTGTTGTTGTTACTAATGCCCCTAGTGCAGGAAAACATACACCAGGTCCAATAAACCCCGTCGCAGGCGACTGGTCCATGGCTAAGGGTAATATACAGTTTCACTTTAGACCGAAATTCGATATTATCTAGATTAAGATTATATTATTTTTTTTTTTTTAGATTTTAACTTTTACATCAGATTATTTTTTTATCATGATTCTCTCTTAAACGTATATTACTTAGCACATTTCCGATTTAAATAAGTTTAAAAAAAATTTTTTTTTTTAAATATAAGTTATAAAAATTAAAAATTTTGAACAATTATTTCAAAGTTAGTGATTTAATTTCAGGCAATATTATGCGAGTGTCTTTTCTCAAATTCTTTTGAATAAAGTAACGGTATTCTTAAAATTAAATTAAGTATTAAATATCTTCTTTATTGTACTAGCCTTGTACAGGCATGAGCCACCAACACAACAGCTCTCAATCCGTTTCTCTCAATGCCAATCTCTTTCAATTAATAATTTTCAGTTGACTAAGATCCCCTTCGACACTATCAATCCACCTTTCCATTGGTCTTCCTCTCTTCTTATTGTTGAACAATTTACATAGCATAATCCTTTTAATGATGTTTCACCACTGAGATGTGCATATTCGAGCCAGCGGATTCTTTGTGATTTGATGTATCTCACAATGTCTCAATTTATAAAAACCAGATATAAAATATGTGTTAATAATAAAATATGTAAAAATGTAAAATATGTCAAATAAAGTAATATAAAATATGTAAAATATATGTCAATTATTGTCAACACTTTGTCCAAAAAAAGTTTAGTACTAAATATGCGAGTCACTAAAACAACTCCATCAAAGTATTTACGTTTAAAAAAACACCAAACAACCCAAAAGCTAAACTCGCATCTGAAGCTTCAATCCCCAAATGCAATATTCCAGGAAAAAAGAGAATAAGCAAGAATGGAGGGAGGAACAACAACAACAACAAAAAATCCACCTTTCCTTGATCTTTCTCTCTTCTTATTGTTGAACAATTTACATAACATAATCATTTTAATGATGTTCCAAGCCAGCGGATTCTTTGTTATTTGATGTATCTCACAATGTCTGTATTTTTAATTAGGTGTTCAATTTCTCTGTTTTGTCTTCTAATCCATATTCTTCTAATCCATATGTCAACATTTTGAAGCACTAACATTATTTAGTACTAACAAAAAGATGATGTTCCCCATATATTATCGTCAACTCTATGTCCAAAGAGTTTAGTACTAAATATGCGAGTCACTAAAACAACTCCATCAAAGAATTTACGTTTAAAAAAAAGCTAAACCAAAAAGCTAAACTCGCATCTCAAGAATGGAGGGAGGAGCAACAACAAAAAAATCCACCTTTCCCTTGGTCTTCCCCTCTTCTTATTGTTGAGCAATTTAGATAACATAATCCTTTTAATGATGTTCCCAGCCAGCGGATTCTTTGTGATTTTATGTATCTTACAATGTCTCTATTTTTAATTAGTTGTTCAATCTCTTTGTTTGGTCTTCTAATCCATATATTATTGTCAACACTTCGTCCAAAAAGTTTAGAACTAACTCACTAAAACAACTCCATCAAAGAATTTACCTTTAAAAAATAACTGACAACCAAAAAGCTAAACTCGCATCTCAAGCTTCAATGCACAAATGCAATATTCCAGGAAAAAAGAGAATAAGCAGGAATTGAGGGAGCAACAACAACAAAAAAACACTCAAAAAAAGAAAAAAAGCAGACGACAGAATACCAAAACAAGCTGTTTTATTTTGGTCCAAAAGCAAGAGGAGTCGAGGGTGCTGGAAAAAAAAAAAAAAAATAAACCTAAACAAAAGCAACAACACCAACAACAAGAAAACTATCTTAAGGGGGCAATATACACTGCAAGTACTACAAGATGGGAGACCCTCATCCAATAACACGGCTCTTTCCACTAACATGAAGGGGCAAAAAAATCATTTTAAAGGTTATTGATGAGGTCATCGAATGGACCTCGGAGAAAAGAGGGGGGATGTTGATGATAATCTAGGTCAAGGGGGATAGCGGGGAAAAAACCAGGAGGAAAACTAAATCTTCCCCAAGGCTTGGGAGAGGACATAGCACTGTCGGGATTTACCTCTGCAGTACATGGCGAGAGGATGAGATCTGGCCATTCTATGTAGTATGGAGAAGCAATATTGAGGGTGGTAGAAAAAAAAAGGGGCAGGATGGGGATTATTGTGAGAGAAGTCGTAAAAGAGAAATGCCCCCGACATTACAGCCCGCATACTACCTATACATATTTGTTTACGAGAGCTATTAATATGTTGGATATTACTCTGGAAGAGTGACTGATATTTCGAATTAAAATCCTCCTCCAGAAAAAGAGGGTTGCCGTAAAAAGTAACGAATCGCACATGAGGTCCACCCCACCACCCTACTTTTTCCTGTTAACGAGCGTTATGAGGATTGATGGAAATAAGGATGGGGGGGGGGGGGCGTGTTTTGTGGAATCAATGCGGCGTGATAATATTCTGCAGCAAGCAAAGGGGAAAGAGTTTTCCTTTGCTTGCTGCTGTTTTGCGCCGCTAACGACGGTGGTTTTTCTAATAGTTTTGGTTGCGCAGAGGATGAAAGGAAATTACTCACGTAGCTGTCTTAAAATTGCTTTAATTTGTACCCAAACCGGCTTTTGCCCAGTGATTATTACTAAAAATACCCGATATAGATGGCACTTAATGTGTTGGAAAGCTGCTGAAGGTAGATTTGCAGAAATTAGACTTTTGGAAATGGATTCTTTGGTGGCCATGCGAAATTTGTGAATGAGTGGAGGTTGGGTTTTTTTGCTTAATTGCTGATTAATATCTGTTATTTCTGAAGTGTAAGGTTTACGTTTGTGTTTACAAAATTAATTTAAAAGGTCTATTTAAAAAATATGTCTATATAAAATAATAAATAAGTATAATTATTCAATGTCGGCAGTGTTAATTTAGTCTAAATTCAATTAAACATATAATTGAACAAATAAATTCTATAATATCAAACATTCAGAAGAAAAAAAAGATTTTCTGTATTTGAATAAATAGAAAATGTAAGCATGATTTTCAATACTTTAATAAAATAGCAATGATCGATCTGTGGAATTACTTTAAAAAAAGGCTTTTAAATTTCATTTTGCTTAATACAATATATATATCATTATCATCATTGATACAGCAGCCCCAGAGTGGGCCAACGTCGTCGATTTCGAAACATGAGATGGTTTCTTTTTACAGGGCAGGGGTGTAAGTTCTATATCCAACGCTCTGAAGTCATATTTTACTGGGACCTACGGTTTAAAATGAATCCCTACCCACTACAAATATCCATAGCAGCGCCGGGTCTCGAAACCGAAACCTATGGCACTGAACGTGGTCACTCGGCCTCGCGCATTCCTCTCGGTGTAATTCCTACATTTTCTTACTGCATGGAGGAAAACCCGGAAAACTCGTACTTGTGGATGCGAGATGTTTTATGGACGCTATCAAATCCCTTTTCTCCTTTCTGAAAGCAATGATTCAATTCAATTCAATTTTCATTAAATGTAAGCCAATGATTATAATTTCAATACCATGCCTTTCATACCTATACTGCCTCTATACTTTTAACTGTGTATTTACCGCTGAGGCTAGGTACTAAAGGTAACGTTAGGGTTACTAAACAGTATTTGAAAATGAAAGTTTAAGGTTCACTTTCATATAATTAATTAAATTCTCGTAACATCAATTACATTTTCAATGGACGAAACAGTTTTTCTGTTAATTGTTATTGAATTATATTTAAATACATACATACTTATTTTATTCAATAATAAATGAATAACAACTTTAATAAATTGATATTTAACACGTATAATAAATGCATTCGCAGTTAAATTCAAAAAGAAAAAAATTTGAAAGGGATATTCTTATAAAAATATTTGCTTACAATATATTTTCACTCTTTTAAGTAGCTATAAAAGTCCATAAAAACGTACATCGAGCGTTGTAGCGGGGAAAAAAAAAGGGAAAAAGCAGACAGACATTTCCCCATTTTCACAGAAGCCGATTACTTTCTTTCAAGTGAAGGTGTTTGCTTAGGTGTTACATTTCTCTTTTATTTGGCTATCGCCGAACGTTTTCTTTATGCTTACATTACCAACCCCTCTTGTAACACAAGCCTAATGTTCTTTTCTTCAACTCAATTCTTTCTGCCCCAATACTTTCACTAAGCGACTTATATATAAGGTTGGGGGTGTACGATTCCGGGAAAATTCGTTCCTTTTGTAATCGAATCGGCAACAATTTTAACCTCTAAAGGAACAAATTTTTTATTAAGTGAAGAAAAGGCCATTTATTTATTTAAGTTTTATTTATTTTATATAGGCAGATACCCAATTGGCGAGAAAAATTTAGGTAAACAATAAATGAAAAAAAAAAAAAACACACATCTGCGTCATCATCGATTTTTGATTACAGATAACGATTGAAATGATTTCATTCATTAACTACATACCCATTTTTCACGAATTTCAGTATCTAACGGGATATTTCAGAAAATTTTTAAGTTCTGGTTTTTAGATTAAAGAATTTTATTGTTTAGTATTACAATACTACTCTGGCGCTAGGTGCCACAGTTTTCGGGTTCGAGTCCCGGCGGTCCATATATAAGAAAATAAGACAATTGAAATCGGAACGGCTGCTGTTCCTTTTTGTTGTCTGCGAAATCTTAAAAGCGTATGTTTCACTTATGAAAATTATTATTTCTGTTTTAATTGATAAAAATATTTTTTTTTGAGATTATATTAATTTTAACATTATTATTAACAATAGCATTCATTAATATCGGGCCTGATAACTGTGTGACTAGCGCTCTTTACCACAGGTTTCGGGTTCGAGTCCCCTGCGGTGACATGGATGGTTGCAATGGTTCAATAAATGTTGTATATATATTTGTTTCCATGTTTGTATTTGTTGCAGTCAATATATATATATATGCTTTATAAATAAGCATTTATTTTCTTATTGAATTGGAAGTCTATATGTAAAACTTCTTACTAAAGACGCAGACCATACGATTATGTTAATTATAAGTCTATACTATACTTACGAATACTATATGTGAAAATCTTTTCTTATATATTGAAAATTTATGAAAAAAAGGTATTTGTTTCAGTAAACTACCAATTTTTAATCACCAGACTTTTAACATATTGGTAAATTTTACATCAAATGCATATGAAATAATATCATCTTTGCAAAATACCTTAAGTTATATATATTTTATGGAAAATGATGAATTTATTAAGAAATATTTTATGGTCCAAAAATTAACTTTTGTGCAATTTCAAAATATTATAACTTTTTATTTTTCCTTGAAAAACAAGTGTTTGTAAAATAATCTCTTTTAAAATTATTTGTTGATGTAATTACATAATTAAATGCAACTATAAAGAAAAAATAATAATCTGACAATTCCAATGAAATTCGAAAATGTTTAGAAATGGCAGTCCTTAATAAATATTTCCAGACGTATCATTTAAACAAGCATAAAAATATGAAAATGCTCTCTTTTCCACTTTATAAAATATCCTTTCTTATCTTTTATACTTTACGTCCTGTTTTACTATAAACATAATTATTTTTGATGAGTAAGATATATGAATAACATTCTAAAAATAGAAGCAATTTATTCTTATCTCAAAAAAGTCTGAATTGGTCGCCCACTTTATATTTTGCATAAACGTCCACATTAAAATTAGATGAATAAAACTATAATAAAATTTAAACGTAGTTCATAAAGCATAGTATACAACAACAGAGATCCAATAGATCTAATGATATTTGAGAATTTAGTAAAAACAAATGGTAAAAATGCCTATAATAGTTTTAACTTTAAAAAAAAATTTCTAGAAAATAATTTTGTATATATTAGTTTGTATATCAAATTTAAACATTGCTTTTTACAAAAAAAGAAAATTGCTGTTAATACCATAATAATAAAAATGTTGATAGTTTTTAATAATTTGTTATTCCGAAGAACATAATGGAATGTTGAAAGCTTTCCAAGCTATAAATTTTCTTTTAAGGATCCAATGTTATTATGTTTGAGTGTGAATTAAAATAAATTTAAGAGGTTTCATTTTTAAAATAATTTGGACGTTTTTTGATTTTGATTTGACATTGTTCACATGAGGAATGACGAATTTTGCTTTTAAGTCAGTTTCTTTTATGAAAATTATTATTTTTAAATTTATTTTATTTAATTATTATTTTTAATTTTCTTTTAAATAATTTTTCAGAAGAAGATGATTTTATAAATTGTATTTGAATCCAATGTTGTTATGTTTGAGTATGAATTAAAATAAATTCAAAAGGTTTAATTTTTAAAATAATTTGGACGTTTCAATTTTAATTGTTCAAATGAGGAATGACGAATTTTGATCTTAAATCAAATCAAATGAAATTATTATTTTTAATTTATTTTATTAAATTATTTTTTATTGTTCAATTATTATTTTTTATTTTCTTTTAAGGAATTGTTCACAAAAATATGATTTTAATTGTTCAAATGAGGAATGGCGAATTTTGATCTTAAATAAAATAAAATGAAATTATTATTTTTAATTTATTTTATTAAATTATTTTTTATTTTTCAATTATTATTTTTTATTTTATTAAATTATTTTTTATTTTTCAAATTATTATTATTTTTATTTTTTTTTAAATTAATTTTTCACAAAAATATAATTTTTATAGTTGTATTTGAATCCAATGTTATTATGTATGAGTATGAAAATAAATTCAAAAGGTTTAATTTTGAAAATAATTTTTATGTTTTATTTTAATTTGGCATTGTTCACATGAGAAATAATGAATTTTATTCTTAAGTTAGTATATTTATAAATAATAAAAATAAATTATATTTAATTTTTTTAATTAAAAAAATTATTTAAAGATTACAAATTCTTTTAAAACAATGTTCCCATTTTATTAAACTTTATAATAGACGAGGGAAGTTAGAAATATGTATTAATTTTTTTTTTTTTTTTTTTTATAATTATATACTGTAATTATAAAAATAATAAATTTTTATGTATTTTGAATTGAATTATAATAAAAAATATTCAATTTATTTAAAATTAAATTCATTTTAATAATTTATGTTCTTATGATTAGTTAATTAAAATTTTCTCTCGATTTAATAAAAGTATGCGATATATTTAGGTATGTTTCGCCACTACATAGTAAAAAAAAAATTTACTAATAATTTTTTTTTTTATTGATTTTTACAAAAAATTTTTAAACAATACGCTGTGAATAACTAATTAAAAATAAGACATTAAATAACCAAAAAAAATACAATTGTAATAAATTAAAAGGTAATTTGTAACATCCAATCCATAGTTTATTTAAGTATATTTCTCAACTATATAGTAAAAAAAATGTTTATTGATTCTTACAATTTGAATTTTGAAGTAATACATTATAAATAATAATTAAGAATAAGATATCCAAATGAAATATCCTGTAACAAAATAACATATTATTTATTGTTTAGCTATCATTTTGAACCAACATACTTGAATGCGTACATTTAAATTTTGGTTAGTCAGAAAATTTGGTTTCTTGATGTTGATGCAAATAAATAATTTTAACTGAGGCACAAAACTCTTGACACACTTCCTTCCAAAATATCCAAGCCAAATTCTTATCGGCATACTAATTTATTCCCTCAACACAACTATTCCTACTATTACTCAAAGGAAACAATGTTTTACACTGAATTCGATATTCAATTCGATTACCATTTGTTTTGACACGTTTTCTACTAGAAACTAAATAATATATAATTTTGCTAATTTTAAGAGAAAAAAATTGAATTGTTTATTACTTAAATCTAATTTCGTATATTAAAAAGCTTAAAGGTTTTTTTAGTCTTACTTAAGGTTAATGCAAATAAATAATTGTAACTGACGAACAAACAACTTGACACACTTTTTCCAAAATGTCCGATCCTCATTCTGATAGGCATATGTATCACTATTCCGTTAAAACAAGCACATTACTATCACTCAAATGAAACACTGTTTCACACTAGATTCGCTTTCGACACCTATTTGTTTTGACAAGTTTTCTACTAGAAATTAATTAATATATAATGTTGCTATTTTTTGTGAGGAAAACAGAATTGTTTCGTAACTTAAATCTAAATTTGTATATTAAAGAGCTTATTTGATGTGTCTTGAGGTTAATGTGAATAAATAATTTTAACTGAGGCACAAAAACTTGACACACTTTCCTAAAAATGTCCGAGCCTCATTCTTGCAGACATATGCACCATTATTCCGTCAACACAACAATACCTCTATTACTTAAAGGAAACATTGTTTCACATTGGATTCGCTTTCCAAACCTTTTTTTTTTTTTTTTGACAGATTTCTACAAAAAATTAAATAATATACAATTTTGCTATTTTTGTGAAGGAAAGCTGAATTGTTTCTTAACTTAAATCTAAATTCGTATATTAAGTTTTTTTCTGTTTCTTGAGGTTAATGCAAATAAATAATTTTAACTGAGACATAAAAAACTTGACACATTTCCCTCCAGTATGTCCGAGCCACATTCTTATATAGTAGACATATGTACCATCATACCTTCAACACAACTACACCTACTATTACTCAAAGGAAACAATGTTTCACACTGGATTCGCTATCCGAAACCATTTGTTTTGACAAGTTTTCTACTAGAAATTAAAACAAATTGAACTTCTACCGAAACGAGACGCGAAACCATCACTCTTTTATTTAACAACACCACCACCTCTAAATAAAGAAGAAGAACAGCATCATGATAAAGTATTTGGATTTTTCGAATGGGAGAAAAATACAGCCAGGCCCTTTTTCACAATGAAACACACAACAAAGCTTTTCCGTAATAACTCCCGCCATAGATAGGGTCCTTCCCCGTGTCCCCTTAGTACCTGGCGAAAAAAGGATGCGCGCACACACTGCATTAGACGCCAACTCTAAATCCCTTAATTCAAGAGAACCTAGAGGCTATCCTATTTTTTCTCTTTCTCACCTAATCTAACCGTCCGACCAACAACATTTTCGTCTTTTCTCTATTTTCTCCCAACCTTTTCCAGATTCCCCAGAGGAGGAAGAGGACAGAGGGGTGAAAAGAAAAGGGAAAAAAAGAATACCTACCGCCAAATAAAAGCGATCTCCTTAAAGGTTGTGGGGGAGGGGACTGCTAGTGACCATCTCCTTTTCCCCTCCCCCTTCTTCTTTCTCCCATATACTCTCTTCGCCACATTTTTTTTTTTTTTTTTTTTTTTCTTTTCTCTCTTTTCGCTATCGTGATGCAGATCAATAGGGGACATTCATAAATTACTTTTGTGTAAAGTTCTGCTTTTGTACAGTTTGTTTTTCTTATTGAATCCGTGATGATGCAGAGTGAAGAGGATTCAACTGAAGCTGATGAGAATACAATGGTTGATGCTGGATATAACCATAGAAAAACCAAACAATGCAATCTTTATTTATTTGTTTTTACTAATTTCACTTCAAAGAGTATGCATGTACATGTATTGCATTTGAAATCAAAATCAAAATAGCTTATGAGGTTTTTACAAAATCCCATATTATAAATATGTATTTATTTGAAAGCATAATGAATTGAAAATGAGAATACAATAATTGAGGCTGGATACTTTACTTAAAAGAGAAACATGGATTACATTTGAAATCAAAATCAAAATAGCTTATGAAGGTTCTTTTTAAAAAATCCCATATTTTAATTATTTATTTGAAAGCATTGATAACATAGTTTAAGATGTACGATATATTAGTAGTATATTGCCTACATTTTTTTTACAATACTCTTATGTTTTTATTCACATTGTGTGACAGTCCTTTTAACTAGAATTGTATTGTTTTCAAAAGCCGAGCATTTTAACTGGTCATTGGTCATTCGAATGTTAGATGTATGACAAATTCAATGTTATCCAGGAGGCAGCTGGAAGGGCTTACTAATTTCACTAACGTTATTCTACTGTAATTTGGAACGAACTCAAAACCGAACGAATATGTCAAAACATTCACCCTTCCCTGAAACGAACTCAACCTCGTCAATAATCATTAATTTATATATATATAATCAATTATTTTGCACACAATATAATTATTATTAAAATTTTGCTCTTGTGAAGAAAAACTCCTTTTATTTATAACATAAAAAATAATAAATTATTAAAAACTAGCACAAAAATCAAAATAAATTCAAACTTCAAAGTTATTGTGACAGTTAGTGCGAAAAAAAAAAAAAAAGTTTGGGGAATGTGATAGTACTTTTCCCTTGTTAAGAGAAGAGCAAAAAGTAAAAAGATTAAGCACTAGATTAAACCATGTATAGAAATTAGAGTAAAGTTGTTTCAGAAGAAAAACTGATGGTCATCTTCACTTTTTAGTGAAATTGTAGACTAAATGCACTTTGGCAATATGCTTCGTTGACATCTCTGCCTGGTTTTCGTACCAACTTTATAATACAAGCCAATTTTTTACCAAGGTTGTTTATAATACAAATTAATGTTTTCTTATCAAGGTTGTTTATAATACAAGCCAATGTTTTACCACTAAAGTTGTTTATAATACAAAACCAATGTTTTCCCACCAAAGTTGTTTACAATGCAAAACCAATGTTTTCCCACCAAAGTTGTTTACAATGCAAAACCAATGTTTTACCACTAAAGTTGTTTATAATACAAACCAATGTTTTCCCACCAAAGTTGTTTATAATGCAAAACCAATGTTTTCCCACCAAAGTTGTTTATAATACAAAACCAGTGTTTTCCAACCAAGGTTATTTATAATACAAACCAATGTTTTCCTACCAAGGTTGTTTATAATACAAATGTTTTCCTATGAAGGCAGTTTATAATACAAACAATGTTTTTTTACCAAGGTTGTTTATAATACAAACTTTGTCTAAATATTTTTAAAGAATTTAAAGTTTATATAGAGTTATAATTTTAAAAGCCACATAAGAAAATATTCTTCAAGGGGCAATGTTGATATACCGTAGTAGTCATTAATAAAATTGGTGGAAAAATATTAACTGCTTTCTTAATGTAATAACTAATGTTAGTGTTAACTAATTTCTTAATGTTTCTGTATGTATGTTTTCACCACAACAACAAATATAATGAATTTAAAAAATAAACCATATCTGAAGATTCGTTTAATGTCAAAAATGTTTTGGAATATCAAAATTTTAATTAGATTGTGGGATATAAAGTAAAAATAATGTTTTCAAAAGGAAATAAAAAAAAAATTTTTTGCTGAAAACTTTCTGAAAAATCTTTTATTTAAAAAAATTATATATATTTTTTTCTTCAGAAACGATCTATGATGTAAATGGCCAAAGAATGAAAATTCCATTCTTCCAACTAAATTCCATTTAATCAGCAAATGGATCGATAACATTAGAATTTAGTCGAATGTGTTTTATTGTACGCCATCTCTTTTACGAAAAAAAATTTAAAAAAATCTTTAATTGTGTTTTTTTTTTTTCAATGTAAATGTCTGGTGTATAATTTCCATCTGTAACTTTTTGCAGAATATTTGCGACATAATCATAATCTTTTCATGCAGTCTTTATTTTGAAAAGAGGACACATTTTTGGATTATTTTCATAAAAGGTAATGCATTCTTATATATAATCAACAGACTGAAGAAAGTTTCTATAGAAACCAGAAAAAAACATTTTCTTTTCTATAAGAAAATTATAGAGTGAAAACAAGTATTGTTAACAATGTAAGGAATTATAGGTTTTTAAAGCGTAATTTTAAGCATTACACATCAATTTTATTTTGCTTTTCAACACTAAATACACGAATAATCATAAGTCATTTCCTGGATAATTTATAAAATCTTATATTTTAGCAAAGAGTATTATATATAATTTGCTTTGAGCTGATAAATAACTCTAACATTATCGCTTTAAAAAAATTTTTATACTATCAAATATTGATGTAAATTTTATTACAGTTGTACATAATATACGTAAAATAATTTAGCTCACTTGCATCGTTAACATATATTGTTCATTACATCGAACATGTTGCATTCATTCATCGTTCATTACATCGAATGTTTGCATTAATTATATGCATTATCTTGATTTATTCAAATATAAGGCTCAAAAATAGATAATTGATATTCGAAAATAATATTAAGAAAGGGAGTTAAAATATCCATTAAAAATTAAAATAATAAAGCACTAATTACTGTCTTATATTAAAATAATAAAGCACTAATTACTGTCTTATATTAAAATAATAAAGCACTAAATACAGTAATGCGTATTAAATATCTCTAATTTTCCTCTATAAAATGATTATCATTAAATGATATCAATGATTATGATTATCATAATGATAACATTTTCATCCAAAACTTAGATTTTTAAAACTTTTTAATTAACAATGATTTATTAGGAATTTTTCATTTAAAAATGCAGCTAAATTTTACATTGTTTGTAGGTTATGGTTACATGTAATCTTTTTACCATTCAAGTATCTAATTCGCTGTACCGTTTTTTTTTTTTTTTTTGTCTATTCGTATTTTCTGCTCATTTTTCTTCGTTCAGATATATGTAACTTTAAAGTATAAATTAAATAGCGCAGATTAGATATTTAGCAGCTGCAACACTGAATTCACATTATGTAGTCACATTAAAAATCACCTGAAAATCAATAGAAGGAAATTCAGACCTACATATTTATATAACACGGAAAATTTCGATTCTTTACTTGTCGAGTTTCGGATCCGAGCTCCAAACCCGGCCTTAAACCCCTTTCGAACCCGTTCGGAAAGCTAACGAGCTGTCCGTCTGATAACCCCTACCCCTTTTTTATAATACAACATTATCAGATTTTTCTAACGTATATTAACAAATACGGCTAAAAAATGAATTTTCTAATTAAAATTTTTTCATTAAAGCTATATTTCTTGATTTCAATCTCACTGTTTGGTTATTTCGAATTTATACTGTTAAAAATTTAATCATCATCAGAACTTGGACCAATTTGATTATATCGCTGTCCAACAAATAACCCCAGCCCCTTTTATAATACAACATTAATAGACTCCTGATGTATATTAACAAATATAGCTAAAAAAAGGACTTTTCTGATTATAATTTCAAAAAGTTCTGATTAAACTAAAGATCTGATTATAATTTCAAAAATTCTGATTAAATTAAAAGATCTGATTTTAATTTCAAAAGTTCAATTTTCTGATTAAAATTTCTTGCTTTCAATCTCACTGTTTGGTTATTTCGAATTAATAGTGTTAAAAATTAAATCAACATTAGAACTTGGATCAATATGATTATATCACGCATTTTCAATGTAACACGCTATTTTCTTGTCTCTCGGCATAAAAAACAAGAGGTGCTAGTATACTAACTATACTCTTCGTTATCATAAGAGCACTGCTTTTTACTATTTCATTAATAAATATGGATTAGAAAAAATTAGAATGCTAACTCAAGGAGTGAACAGATTCTCCCTCACTATAAAAATTAAAATCAAAACACACAATTATCATTACTCCTTTCCGACAGAAGATGTTCTCCTTTTTACAATAGAGGGACGCCCCCTGCAGCATGGAAGGAGGAGAAAGGCACCCGGCTAGCAAGAATCTCTCTGCTCCTGATTCTCCTCCTGCGAAGGGAGAAATCCTGGCAGAGAGCTTTCCCGTGTTACTGCATCGCAGGTCAGGGTGGAGATCCCTGCTCCTGATTTGTTAATGACTGATGTAATGCGCACGAGATTTATGCGTGCCGGGAGAACTGGGTCGCTTAATTTACTTTGCTCTGGGCTTCACGGAGATACGGAAAAATCAGTAAACGAAATGTATCTTGTTTATTTTGAAGTCTTCTACAATCAAAATCATATGAGGTCAAAAACATTGATCTGTTTCAGTGTTCTTTATGTCTTACTAATTAGCAATAACTGCGTAAATCATTCATTAAATTTCATTGCTTCATTAAGAATAAAAAATGCTATAAAATTATATGATGATAGATTTAGGGGATCCAAACCTATAGTCATGTATTAGTTATTGTTTTCATATCTTCTTTCTCTCTCTATGCTAAATAAAAAATGCACTTAAATTTAATACTTTATGCGTTCTGTTTCAACACAATGATGTAGATCTTATTTCCTCTTTTACGGCTATATGTTGTTTCTCAGATTTTTAAGATTTAATAACATCAAAATGGAAAAATAATTAAATCTATATTTTCGTTAAAAAATCTATCTATAGTTTAATCACATATTGAGACTATATAGTTTAATCACATATTGTGTGGAATGTATACAAATACCTGTAAATATCATTAAATATATACTGTACCTTGATGTTGTACATATCATCAAATGTATACAAATAACTTAGTTGTTATTTCTTATTCCATTTGGTAGACATCTAGACCATGCCCACGAACCCTTATGTCCATGGTTCGTGGGCTAATTGAAGGGTAAAGCTGTTGTGATGGAACACGGGTAGAAGTCTGACTTGTCTCCGTGAAGCTCTACAATCATATGAGATCAGGTCCTACGGTTTAAAGTGGATTCTGAACCACTACAAACATCAATGGCACCGCCGGGACTCGAACTATGTGACATCTAGCGCCAGAGAGCTAGACACTTGGCCATTCAGGCCCAAAATACCTTAGTTAGGTACATCATCAAATGTATAAAAATACCTTAGTTGTGTAGATCATCCAATGAATGCAAATACAATCAGGCCTACTATTTTAAGTTTTTTTTCTTTTTTAAGATAAATTATATAACAAAATTATCGACATTTTCATAAATTTATTGATCAATACTTTACCATATAATTTCTTTCCATATTATATGGAAAACTGTTAGAAACATACATTTCTTAATCATCATCCATTCATTGATTTAAATGTATAACAAATTTAGAAACTTTACTGGAATTTTCGTTAAATCTAAATTAATCATTTTTCTTTCTTAATCTAATATTTTCCATGAAGAAAAAAAAAAACTTACTTCAAAACTATATGTTCATGGTCAATAACTATCAACTATCCTTCAATTTCAAATATGGCAAATAAAACACTAAGACATGAGTAGACATGCACATTCTCGAGAATCATAAAGATATCTTTGTTCTTGGAACTTGAAGAAGAAAAAAAAAAAAGAATCGCATGATACTTACATTCAGTGCTTTTTGAAAATTCTGCACTGATTATTGATTGGAGGAATGTATCAAATGCAAAATCCTTTACTTAATATATATAGATATATATATTCTGCTGAGAAAGATATCAAAAACGGTATAGAGTTACTGGAACTTTTATTTTTTTTTTCAAAAGTACCAAGAACAAAGAAGTCACCCAAAGTTTCTCGTTCAAGATTCACCTGCAGCAAATATTCATTGAGTTCTGGGGGTGACTCTTGAAATTCAAACACAAGAAGAGGAAAATCAATTTTTCGGTTTGTTCTTGAATTTCAAGAAGCACAGCAATACCCAAACTCCCTTTTTTTTCTCTTTTCATAGTATGCAAAGTTTCAATTCCAGCTAGCTTTCTTTCATGTTTAAAGGGGAAATATTCTTTATTTTACGAGTCGTTCATTAAACAAATATAATAAGATGCATTCAAAAAGCAATAACTTTGATGTTGCACAAAAGATTCTGAAGAAATAACCATGATTTATTTAAGGTGGAAATAATTTTTATTTAGTGCTTTATCACAAACCTTTCCAGAATTATTATATTAATAATCTTTAATTGAAATAAACTGCATTAGTATTTTTCTAATGTATTTTATTTTATTCAATTAACTTTTCAACCAACTGTATCCATCATGTAAAATTGAAAACTTTAAAATAACTGTATCAAAATAATTTCTTCATTCCAAAATAATAATAATAAAAAAATATTACTTTATTGTTTTTCTCTGTGTAGCAAATTCAATTAGTTGATTACGGAGAAAGAATTATAAATTTGATTATCATTCAATTTTCTTCCAATTCAATTGTCGTAGTGGAAATTAAAATGTAATCTCTTTAAAAAGCTTCTCCTGTTTTATCACAAACACAACCAGCAATAGAAGATAAATAAAAGAGAATTTGTTAAGTTAGATTATGTATGACAACTAAAAGTACATTAAAATTAAAATTACTTTTGCAGCAACCAAATAAAAATAAATAATATTAATTTAAAAGGCTTAACTAATATCAATATTTGTCAAATCAAACCTTTGTAAAGTATTAATTTATCGATTTGCAAGGGATATATATATACTCAAGCACTGGTATCAAAAAATATTTCCCCAACCAAAGAAATAAATTATGTATTTAATTGTAATTAACGTATTTTAATTATTAGTGCTTCTGAACATAATCTTTGTGTACATTCATTAATAACTGCACTATGATTGTGTTCACTTTAAGGACAATAGTATGTGTAATATTAATAATAAAGGAATTTTAATTTCAAGTGTTAACACTGCATATGTACGTTGTTAGTATATTGATTTACTCAGAATTACCATCAAATGTACTATACTTATTATAACATAGCCTGTGTGGTAGTTGTAGCTACATATCTTCCCGGAAGGCACTGTCCTCAATCTTCAGAGACTCGAAGCCAAGTAGGCTTCTATTTATGGGTGTTCCATCACAACAGAAGCTGCCCTCTTTGCCTCCATTTATAATTAGATACTCATGGGGTATCCGTCCCACGGTGCAGGAGACTGAGTATTAGTCACAACAACAACATGCAAATGTTTAATATTCTATAAAATTGGAAAATACTCAAATCGAACTAAAAACAATTGATCAATCAATTCCCCCTAAAAAGTCCTTCTGGAAGACGCTTCCCTTCTTCAGCGACTCGTAGCCAAGTCAGATTTCTACCCTATGGGTGCACCATCACAAACAGTTGCTGCCCCCTTTCCCCTCCATCCATGAATAAGACTACTATTCATGAGGTCTCCGTCCCTAGCTGCCGGATACTGAGGGATTGGTACACCATCACAACAGTTGCTGCCCTTTCCCTCCATCCAGTTTGCTGCCAAATCGGTCACAATGCAAATGTTCAATAGTTTGTAAAATTTGGAAATACTCAAATCGAACTAAAATCAATTGATCAATCAATTCTCCCCCTAAAAAGTCCTTCCGGAGGGCACTTCCCTTCTTCTTCATCTACTCTGGAGGGGGCCAAGTCAGATTTCTAACTACTGGTGCTCCATCACTACAGAGAGTGCTGCCACCTTTCCCTCCATCCATGAATAGCATTGCAGGACATCGAGGATGCAAAGTATCACAACAACAACGCGCGCGTGCCTGAATGGTCGAGTTTCTAACGCTATGGCGCTCGGTGCCCAGATTTCGGGTTCGAGTCCGGCAGTGCCATGGATGTTTGTAGTGGTTCGGAATCCACTTTTAAGCCGTAGGTCCCGATCTCCTATGACTGTAAGATCGTCACGGAGCCAAAGTCAGAATTCTACCTACGGGTGCTCCATCACAACAGAAGCTGCTTCCTTCCCCTTCAATCATTACATGTGGGCTTGGTCTAGATGGCTGCCAAGTGGGATAAGAAACAACAAAAACGTGCAAAAATGTAAAAGTATCACAACAACAGGCCAAACAAATGCTGCCCTCTTTCCCTCCATCCATTATGTGGTATTCGTCCCTAGCTGCTGGACACTGAGGATTAATACAACAACAATATGCAAATATTTAATATTTTTGTGAAATTTGGAAATACTCAAACCACACTAAATCGACCATCGAAATCAAATTAATCAAATTTCTAGTATAAAGACGCTCATAAAGTTTTATTGCATAAATTTTCAATTATATATTCATGTACCGGAAGCCTATACCATCGTTGATAAACGATATGTTTCCGAAGTGGGTTTTTTCCCCGTTGAAGAAGTTTTCAAGTTGAAACTGCAGGTATTCGTGACTGGCGCCACAGGAAGGTTCGAGGATCGTTAATACCCGTCATGTATCTGCAGGAAGTAACCCGAAAATTAATGAAACATGAAAAAAAATACGTCACGAATAACAATCAAAGCAGTGATTAATGGCTTCTACCTGACGCTTATGTGGAGTATAAAAAATTGGGGTTGAATCGTTCTTGTAGCAGTCGGGTATATGCCAAGGTCAATGCATAAAATGATTTTTAAAATCCATATAATGGTCGTCCCAAAAAAACGGGCAATAGGTGTTGCTTATGGATGAGAAGGTGAAGGGTGTCTATTTTCATCGGTGGTTAATGCATTTATCCCATTTGTATTTAATGGGTAAAAAATAATTAAAATATTAATATTTTCCTTTATAACTACGAATTATCTTAATGATGTTTTAAAACTCTAAATTAATTTAACTAGATTAAATTAGCCCATTAGTTTAAAACGTTTAAAAAAAACAACGATAACGAACAAATGATACAAAGGTGAAATCGTATTAAAATATTTTTAAAAATTTGAATGACAAATTTTTATTTTATTAATATATTTTTTTGATATCTGTATTATTAATTTAATTTAATTTCTCATTTGAATATGATTTTACTTAAATTCATTAAGTGATATATTTCATGAAAACTATTAGTTTCCATCAAATATATCACTTGATGAAAACTATTAGTTTTCAATATAGCTTCATCATTTAAACTAGTAGTTTTGTTTATTATTGTATTATTTTCATCATTGTATTATCTTCGTATAATCATCATCATTGTGTATCTCATTATTGTATTAGTTTTTATCATCATTTAAACTTATAGTTTCACTAATAGTTTTCACGAAATCATCATATATTATACTTAAATAATTATTTCCATAAAATGCATTTAGGTTACGTTTTTACGAAAGAATTAAAATCAGTCGAATGATAATTTAAAACTGTAGAAATACTTATAACAAAGATTAAAAAAAATTTTTGAATTTATATTAGATATATTTATAAAACTTAAATGATAAAAAAAATTCATTTTATTTTTTTTTATTCAATTTATTTCATTTTATTGTTTATTCCATTTTTATTTTATTTTTTTTATTTTACATTTATGCTATGAAATTAATTTAATTTCTCTTAATTTAAATATGTTTCACCAATGAATTATTAGGTTAACGTTTTTCGTCAGACTTTCCAATTATAAATAATGACAGCTAAAAAATGCCGAGTTTGATGTTAATATAATTACATATCTAGTTAGTTCGATGCTAATGTAATTATAAATCTATTAGTTCCACGTTAATGTAATTATATATCTATCATACACATAAGTAAGGAATAGAATTCAATAGAATGCATCCATGTTATATTTTTATTGTGTAAGCTGCAAAAAAAACAATATCTGAAAGCCATGGTGGGAAAGTATTTTATTTAATGTATTAATTTTTTTTTTTTATAATTTATTTAGCAAGATCCTTTGATGTTAAATTAAAGAGATAATGAATATTCAGAGAATTGGGACTATTAAAAGCCATTTAAAAATAATGATCAGCACCACATTTTAAATATATACTTAACCTTAACTGGGATAGAAAATTTTTTACTTACAGGCCTTTTAAAACCTCCTTCCCATATAAAAAGTATTTTTTTTATGTAACTATTGTTTATTTTACTTAAATAGAAATCCCACTCACTAAAAGAATCTTCTACTGCTATGGCTGTTGTTACGATGTAGCTATTGACGACGTAGAGAATTTATGCAGAATCACATTAATAGCCCTATTAATTAAATTTAAAAATTTCTCACTTTTTGTAATGAAATTATAATTTTAAATTTTATTTTTTTATAACAAAATTCTTGCCAATTTTTTAACATTTTATTTAGTACTCCTTGATGACGCGATTACATAGGAAAGCAAATTTTGATGAAACTTTTCTCTCTGATATTAAAATTGCCATTTATTACTGATTTTCGGATTGCTGAACATGAATATGTTAATGGAAATTTGAAATTGATACTAATATATTTACTAAGCTTTAGATATTATCTAATGTTATTTATATTGCCTAAGAAATTCTAATATATTTATATATATAAAACAATATGTTAACAAACACATGTACTCTATGTTACGGGGTCGTTTCACAATCATCATTGAAAAGCCAGTAGTCTGACAACGTTGTAGTCAATTTTCCGGGTAACTTTTCTCTATTTTCGCTATTCTTTTTGAAAACGCTCATCGCTAACCAGACTAAAATTTTCAAAAAGAAGTCCAAATGACACTGCAGGAAAAAGAATTTTTGAGTTATGTAATTTTTTGTATGCAGATAAAATGTCCATCCATAATTTCGTATAGCCTTTTGAATTCACATTTTCTAAAAATTCGTTTGAACAAGTCAAAAAAGCATTCAAATTTCTTTCTCATCTTGTTGAAACATGCTATTAAAATTCACATCCTTAAAGAACTTATGAGCCTGCGTACTAATAGAAATTCTCTATTTCAGTTTAGATTTGCCGCTTGCAGAAAATTTGTTATTTTAATATTCACTGAAAGCGTGATGGAACAATTTTTGAGTTTAAATGTGATTTCTCCTCATGTATAGCCGAAGATATTAGCAGAATTAACACACTTACATAGCATCACATCCTCTCACATAATTTGGGTTTAACTAAAACAGAAAATCACTGCAATTTTTTCTTTCTCACAGAAAACACCGTGTACAACTAACAATTATCACATTTTTATTTTAAACCCAAGCAGGTGATAGTGCCATTAGCTAGACTGGTATATGTAGTTTCTTGCAGAACTAATTAGCTCCAAATTTTTCAATCGATATTAGCTGTAAAACTTTAAAAAAATCAATGTCTTGGGGACCACATTTCTAAATCTTACTTTTTCACATATTTCATGTAATTTCATGTATATGTTTCATGTAAATGCGTAAATATTATTACATATTAATTTTACGCATTTCATATGTATTCAATATATGAAACTATATTCAAATACATTTTTTTTATAATCGTTAATTTAATTTCTATATAATTTGCAAATTATATTATATAAATTTACATATTCCCATATTTTGTTTTCACATATTTTTATAAAAAGCTGCGGGAACCGACATCCTAACAACTGTCAATTGTTAAATTTTTGCTGTCTTTGTTGTGTTCAGCGCCACAAAATCACTAAGAAATTGTTAGATTAACAGAAATTAAAATATTAATAGAAATGAATAAATAATCTTCATTACAGCTATGATATATTTTACAGGACAATTTTGTAAATTTAAAAAAAAAAAATTTTTTTTTTTTTATTAGTTCCATTTGAATAAGTAACTGTAAACCTGATATCTTTTTATTTAAGAAATATAAAGAACATAAAAAAATTAAAAATTTATTCATGAAATTAAATTTGACTACAAATATTGTGTATAATTAATATGCCTCTCTAGATAAAAAAAAAAAAGAAATAATTTTTTTCTCGTTTTGTGATTAATACTAAAACGATTATCATAAAATACAAAAAGACGAACAACAGTTAATGCGAATTTATGTAAAATGCCAACTGAAAAGAATCTTTTAGGAAAAATTTTTAAGAAGTCAAGAAAGAACAGTTCACAAATTGGTGGGTTTAAACTAAATGGAGACGTATCTGACTAAATTTTTTTAAAAAGATAATTCAAAATGCAATCTTTTTTTTTATTATTTATTTTTTACTAAAAATATATTTGCAAACAACTTAATAACTTCTAGGTGTACAAATTACAAAAATTGGATATTTTCACACTATTTCTCTCCGTTTCAGTTTAAAGTGAAAATTACCAAAAGTTTACCAAATTTAAGAATAATAAATGACAAACGATTTTGCTAGAACAAACTATTGTAGCACCCACCCATTTGCCACTTGGTCACAAATTACAACATGAAAGAAATACCTGGTCACAGTTATATAGGAGTTATAATGACTTTTCCAACGACTGGCAGAAAATTGTTAAAAGAGGCAGCATTGAGAAACCCCACCTCCAGAAAGGTAGAGTAGATGTGTTCGCCATTTTGATTAAAAGCAGCCATTTTGAAATAGCCCGGAAAATTAATTTTGCTGGAACCGCCGTACTTAGAAGTGAAGCTAAAGACCAAGTTGGAGTGTGGCATTGCGTGGATAATTATGAGTTCCATTAGCTGGTGGGAGAAATTGGCAAAAGAGAGTCGACATGCAGATGTAATTTGACTGTGAGGGATATCAGTTTAACGGAGGTTTGGTTGACCACGAAATTATGCGAATTGTGACATGCCCGCGAGGCGTTAATATTCGTCTGATTTGTATGATTAAAAGGGGTCATAGAATTCTAAATTAACATGGAATTTTCACTGTAAACAAATTGATCTTTCCTTTTCTTGTTCTTTTTGGTGAGTTTTTGATTAAAAACAACCAAATAATAATTTTAAGTGTGAGTTGATATTTTTTTCCTGACAAAATCATTAATTAAACGATCTTGTTAAACTAAATAACTTTTTATGATTAGCTGAGAAAGTCATTTTTTTTTAATGTAATAATTTTGTAATGTATAATTGCAGCTAATTTATATTTGCAACTAATGTATAATAATTTGTGCTTTTTTTTTTATGAAATAATTTGCATGAACAATTTTTTTCTTAAATTTAATTTGATTAAATCAAAATACCTTTGAATTTAATTTGTATGCAAATATTATGTTGGTATGATTACAAAGGATCATAGAATTCTAAATTAATTAAGAATTATAAATTCTAACAAAATTAATAATAATAATAATAATTTTAAATGCAAGTTGCTATTTTTTTTCCAGACAAACTGTTAACTAAATGCAAGTTGCTATTTTTTTCTGGCAAATTGTTAACTAAACGTTCATGTTAAACTAAATAATTTTTTATGATCAGCTGAGAAAGTATTCTTTTTATGTATGCATGAATAAATTTTGAGATAAATGAATTACAATGAATAATAAATGAATATTAAAAATGCCTTCTTACTTAATTTGATTAAATCAAAATAACTTTGAATTTAATTTGTATGAAAGCATTCTATTGGTATGATTAAAAGGGCTCATAGAATTCGAAATTAATATGGACTTTTCACTGTAAACAAAATCATCTTTCCTTTTCTTTTTATGGTGAGTTTTTGATTAAAAGCAAACTACTACTACTACTAATAATAATAATAATAATTTGAAATGCGACTTACTATATTTTTCCTTATAAATTGTTAACTAGACATTCATATTAAATTGAATAATTTTTATTGTGATCTGAGAAAGTATTTTCTTAATGTATGAATGAATAATTTTTAAGATAATTTATTTTACAATGAATAATAAATGAATATTAATTACGTTTTTTTTATTTTAATTTGATTAAATTAAAATACCTTTGAATTTAATTTGTATGCAAATATTCTGTTAACATTTTTATTATAACAATTAAATCTACTTTAATATTTAAAATACATCTATTCGATACGAAATTAATCAAATATATATATATATATATATATATAATACACTTAAAATTAATAGGTATTTCAATTTTTATATGACGAATTTATATGATTCAACTCTTTACATTCATTTTTACCAAATTTTCATATATGAAAGTAGAGAAACTCTAAACGCATAAACGTTTAAAGAGCAACGTTTATCAAAGAATTCACGTAACATAATCAGTTGGTTCATGCACCTGCTTTCGTGACTAAAGTTGACAACAATCTGTGTTTATTGCATGTGTTTCTATCTGACGTCGTTCCTCAAACATTGTACACCTGCCATTTACGAAACGTTTTAAATGAATACAAGCAGCATATTTTCTCAAAATAAGGCATATGATTATTTTAAAATAATAGTTATTTTAGTGCAGAATATTTTTCTTACTTAGACAACAGCTGATTTTTAAACAAATTCATTTAGATATGCTTGTCAAAGATATTTTTAATGGTCAACTTTTAATATTACTTTTCGATCTTTTATTATTTAAAGAAATATTTTAAATTAAACAAAATTTATTAAGATAAATTTATAATAATTAGAATGTTTATTTATTATGAGTGAATTCATTTTATTTTTCTTTTGAGCTGTAGCTAAAAATGCAACAAAATGTCATGCTGTTATATATGTGAAAATAAATATAAACAATAATAAACAAAAAAAAATTAAAAATGAATAAAAAGTAATTTTATAAATTGATCATTTCATTTTATTTTCAATAAAATAATAATCGTTAATTTTAAATGTAATTTTAATGTACAGTTATATTTTCTCAATACCTTACATAACAATATAAATTAATTATTTAAAAAAACGTCTTATCTCATAGTTTTTAAAATAGTAATTAAACCCATTGTAATACTGATTTAAAATAAATAAATTCCACATTTTAATTTACACATTCAACCGTAAAGAATAAATTGATTTTCAAAATAAATAATAAAAAGGAATGTCTGCCAATAAATGCATTTCCTTATTTTAAATAAATATAGGAAAATAGTCGTTATAGTAGCATATAATATTAATAATAATAATAAACTTTTAAATAGTTTTAAATCTTATACTATTTTTATTTATTTATTTCTACCAAATCAACAAAAAAACTTATATAAACTGAGATTACTTACATTAACTAGATTTTCATAATGAGTAATTTGCAATATCCTGATTAAAATCGTTTCATTTTTCTTTGTAATGAATATAAAAATATAACAAGATCATCTTACTAATTTTACTAATTGGTTCCATGATTACATTTTCGGAAAACCATGTCATGCAAATAGATAGCTAGTTTTAGTAGTTTTAGTATCAGCATCTAATTCAAAAGTATTATAAAATTTTCAAACAGGCTAAGTTAATTAAAGTTTCTGATTAATTGAATTAGTATTTAATTTTTAAATACTAATCCAATTAATCAGAAACTTCAAATTTAGATTGTTAAATTCTTACAATAAATTGTTTTCTTCAATTTATTAATTGATTTTTTATTTGTCGTTACTTGCTCGTTTAATTGATGTAGTTATTAATCAATAATTATTTTAAAAGCTTTTATTAAATAATTATTTATTCCTATTTCTATTGAATGAAATTTTTCCAAGTTCAAGTATCTTTTAATTAATTAAATTAGTGTTAGCAGTGCTATTTTATTTGAACCTTTTGGAGTTGTGCAAACACGTGAACTTGATAAATTACTATTTACCATTTTGATACTCATTTAATTTTTTTTTCTTTTTTGAAAAAAGAAATTAATTTCCTCAACTAATCTTACTTTTAAATGTAAACTGAATTAGATTTAATAAACAATCACATCTGTAGTTTATTAAATATTGCAGTGAAACCTAATCTAAATCTTGAAATTATCTAAATATTGAAATTATTTTTAATTATCTTTTACTTTTTATTTTGTAATATTTATGCTAAAAAAAGAAGTCTTTTAAGATTATGAACTAATATCTCTACAATTTTAATTAATTTCAATTTAATTTTTATTTTTAATTTCAATTTTATTTTACTAACCAATTTAATTTTCATTTAATTTTATTCAAGAAAATATTTTAAATTAACAAAATTTAATAATGTAAATTGATCATAGTAATTAAAATGGCAAACATAATTAAAATATATCTATTTAAATAATCTCACAGATACATAAAAATGAATTAGTGAGGTTATTTAAATACATATATTTCTTAATCGGTCATTTACTTTTATTTTAATAATTTTTGCTTTTTTATGTAAGAGATATTTTTAAAATAATATTCAAATTATGATCATGAATAATTTCAGTTATGTTTATAATATATAAACATCGTAATATCATACTTTTACGAATAAGTTGTTTAAATAATAGCTACATACAAAATGTAAAAAAAAAAAAAAAAATTACCTGCTTACAAAAAACAAAGTTAACGTAACGGAAATGAGATCAGAGGTTATCACATGGCTGTCTCTTGGCATGCGCTGAATCATATTAAAATTTTTATTCGCTATTATATAATGCAGTACTGTTAAATAATAAACGTAATAACAAAAACATTATAACAATGTATTATTTTTCAGGTGATTATTTAATGCAAAAGTATTGCTGAATATTATAAGCCCATAATGAAATGTTCTTATCATTTATCTTTCGATAAAATTTTTATCGAAAGATAAATAATAAAAAAACATATCAGCAGTGATGAGTTGGATAATCTGTAACGCCTGTAAACTTTGTTTTTTCCTAATTTGGCAAGTTTCACGTCAAGAAATATCATACTAATATGATTATATTAATAATAAAATTTTCAATGTCATCCATTGTTAAAGAAAATATTGATTTTAATTATATTGTGACAAATATACAACGATTCTTAAAGATACTTGCTCCTGAATGCCAATTGGCTAGAGCTCCGGCTATTGGTACCACGGGCTTCCTGTTCGAATCCTGGCGTTTTTCTTCTTGATGCATAGTGGCAATGGATGCTTCAGGTTTGTGGCATGGAGGTTTGTTAGGGGAAATCCACGTTAAATTATAGGTCCCGGTCTAATTAGCCCAAAACGTGCATAAAATGACTGTAGGGCGACAACCAACAGTAATTTTATTAGTACCGGTACTTTTATGGAGCACCATAAGCAGTAATTATTTCACACCCAAGTTTCAATACTAGTAGCAGTTAAATGATTGTGCATTTATTTTTAGATAAGGAATTTACTGCACACATAATTTTAAAAAATGTTAGTATCCATGCTTATATGTTCCTTTTGAAAAAAAAAATGATACTCCTCTAATTGAAAAAGAATAGTGGATATAGTCTAGAAAAATCCAAAGCCTCCAGAACTCTAACAAAGCTACCCAAATCGCATTATCACCTAATGAGCGAAAAGAAGTTTCGTACAAAACTTCCCAATTTGCCCGGAGAAACTTTTCCAGCAACGAATCTTCGTAACAAGAATCACTCACAATTCAGAAAGGAATACGTTTCCTTTCAGCAGAAAAACTCCTTCAATCGTTTTATAGATACTGTGTGTTTACCTTGCAACAGCAAAGTCAACACACCGACAACGCGCTCGTGGTAATTAAAACTCCAGCCAGAAACTCTCCTGTTGGCGAAAATGCTTGGCAACTGGATTTAAAGGCTTGGCGTTCCCAAATTGCGTTAAGTCGAAAAGCGTTACGGGCTTGTCACAGCGCAATTAAAAGATTCGTGCGTCGTTTTATTTATTTTTTTATATTTATTTATTTGACAAGATAATCTCATTTTCAGCCCTCTTATTGACGGAATAAAAATGAGTCGTTGGGAGCAGAGCTTGTTTGTTTGCTTGCCAAGATAGAAGAGAGGGGGAGGGTGGATGGAAGGAAGAACTGAGAGATGTGGGAGGAAGCAGAAATTGTGTTGATAAGATGTCTCTCTTCTTTCGAGTGGGATCCTATCTGTCAGGGCTTCGCACGCGACATAGGATCACGTAGGATTTCGAGGCGGGGAATTACTCGGCGGAACGAAGAGAAATGGTGCTGTAGTATCTAGATCGATCGATTATTTTTCCCCTTCTCTTTATTAAATTCTACAGAGAGACTTTTTCGTGGTTCTGTGGTAATACTGGCCGGCTAGCTTACTGGAGGGTGAGGATTTCGATCCACTAGCCACATGTGCAGTATTCTTGTTTTCAAAAGTGAGTAGACTCTATGGTGAATAACACAGCATTTAAAAGATTCTCGCATCGATAACATTGCCTAGCCGGATGTTTTTTACTGGTTTTCTTTTGCACCTGGATTTCTTTTTACTGTTTTTCTTTTGTAGCCGAATGCTCCATCACAGGAGAAACTGCCTCTTTCCCTTCAACAATGAGTCCATATTGGTTCATGGGCTTGGTCTAGATATCTACCAAGTGGGATAAGGAAAAAACAACATGTTTATAATAATAAAATGTTCAATATTATACATTGTTAAAGAAACATCGTCATTTTTAATTATATTATTTGCAAATATATAACGATTTTCTAAGATTTTTTAAAGATCATTATATGCAGTTAAATGATTGTGCATTTATTTATAAATAAGGAATTTACTGTACACATAATTTTAAAAATGTTAGTATTCATGCTTAAATGTTCCTTTTGGAAAAAAATGATACGTCTTTAATTGTAAAAAGAATAGTGGATATTGTCTACAAAAATCCAAAGCCTCATGAACTTTTAAGAAAGTATCACAAATCGCATTATCACCTAATGAGCGAAGAGTGTTTTGTACAGAACTTCCCAATTTCCCCCGGAGGAACTTTTCCACCAGCGAATTCGTCGAGACAAGAATCACTCACAATGGTGAAAGGAATACGTTTTCCTTTCGGCAGAAAACTCTCCAATCGTTTTATAGATACTGCGTGTTTACCTTGCAACAGCAAAGTCAACACACAGCCGAACTCGGCTAGTGGTAATTAAAACTTCAGCCAGAAACTCTCCTGTTGGTGAAAATGCTTGGCAACTGGATTTAAAGGCTTGGCGTTCCCAAATTGCGTTAAGTCGAAAAGCGTTACGTGCTTGTCACAGTGCAATTAAAAGATTCGTGCACCGTTTTATTTATTTTTTTATATTTATTTATTTAACAAGATAATCTCACTTTCACCCTCTTATTGACGGAATAAAAATCAGTCCTTGGGAGCAGAGCTTGTTTGTTTGCTTGCCAAGATAGAAGAGAGAGGGGGAGGGTGGATGGAAGGAAGAACTGAGAGATGTGGGAGGAAGCAGAAATTGTGTTGATAAGATGTCTCTCTTCTTTCGAGTGGGATCCTATCTGTCAGGGCTTCGCACGCGACATAGGATCACGTAGGATTTCGAGGCGTGGGAATTACTCGACGAAGCGAAGAGAAATGGTGCTGTAGTATCTAGATCGATCGATTATTTCTTTTTCCTTCTCTTTTTATTAAATTCTACAGAGAGACTTTTTTTTTCGTGTTTCTGTGGTAACACTGGCCGGCTACCTTACTAGAGGGTGAGGATTTGGATCCACTATCAAGATGTGTAGCATTCTTGTTTTCAGAAGTGAGTGAACATTATGGTGAATAACACAGTATTTGAGAGAGTCTCGATAATCACATTGACTAGCTGGAGTTTTTTACTGGTTTTCTTTTTGTACCTACGAATGCTCCATCACAGAAGAAGTTGCCGCTTTTCCTTCAACAATGAGTCCATTTTGTTTCGTGGCCTTGGTCTAGATGTCTACCAAGTGGATAAGAAAAACCACATGTTTATAATAATAAAATTTTCAATATCATACATTGTTAAAGAAACATTGTCATTTTTAAATATAATATAATATATATAACGATTCTCTAAGATTTTTTAAAGAACATTATACGCAGCAGTTGTTTCACACCCAAGTTTTCAATATTAGTAACAGTTAAATGATTGTGCATTTATTTTAAATAAGGAATTTTCTGTACACATAATTTTAAAAATGTTAGTATCCATGCTCATATGTTCCTTTTGAAAAAAAATTATACTTCTCTAATTGAAAAAAGAATAGTGGATATAGTCTAGAAAAATCCAAAGCCTCCAGAACTCTAACAAAGCTACCCAAATCGCATTATCACCTAATGAGCGAAGAATCTTTCATACAAAACTTCCCCCTTTCTGCCGGAGGAACGTTTCCACCACAGAATCGTCGAGACAAGAATCACTCACAATGGCAAAAGGAATACGTTTTCCTTTCAGCAGAAAACTCTCCAATCGTTTTTATAGATACTGCGTGTTTACTTTGCAACAGCAAAGTCAACACACAGACGAACTCGAATCCTGGTAATTAAAACTTTCAGCCAGAAACCCTCCTGTTGGCGAAAATGCTTGGCAACTGGATTTAAAGGCTTGGCGTTCCCAAATTACGTTAAGTCGAAAGCGTTACGGGCTTGTCACAGCGCAATTAAAAGATTCGTGCGTCGTTTTATTTTTATTTATTTATTTGACAAGATAATCTCAATTTCGCCCTCTTATTGACGGAATAAAAATCAGTCCTTTGGAACAGAGCTTGTTTGTTTGCTTGCCAAGATAGAAGGGAAGGGAAGGGGGATGGAAGGATGGAATAGAAGGAAGAACTAAGAGATGTGGGAGGAAGCAGAAATTGTGTTGATAAGACGTCTCTCTTCTTTCGAGTGGGATCCTATCTGTCAGGGCTTCGCACGCGACATAGAATCACGTAGGATTTCGAGGCGGGGAATTACTCGACGGAGAGAAGAGAAATGGTGCTGTAGTATCTAGATCGATCGATCGATTTTTTTCTTCTCTTTATTAAATTCTACAGAGATCTTTTTTTCGTGGTTCCGTGGTAACAGTCGCCGGCTAGCTTACTAGAGGGTGAGGATTTGGATCCACTAGCCACATGTGTAGGATTCTTGTTTTCAGAAGTGAGTGAACTCTATGGTGAATAGCACAGCATTTAAAAAAGAGTCTCACGTCGATAACATTACCTAACGGGATTTTTTACTGATTTTTTCTCTTGATTAAATTCTACAAAGAGACTTTTTCGTGGTTCCGTGGTAACACTGGCCAGCTAGCTTACTGGAGGGTGAGGATTTGAAACCACTATCCGTAGTGGCAGTATTCTTGTTTTCATAAACGAGTAGACTATGGGGAATAATACAACATTTGCGAACGTCTCGCATCGATAACCAGATTGCCTAGCCGGATTTTTTTCTTCTGTACAACTAACAAATACTGAAAGTCCCTGATATGCATCATTATTATCCCACCTTTTTCCTTACAAGAGTTTATACATGATATAATATGTGAATCATCATCATCATTGGAGTAACAGTCCCATGGTAGATCAAGGCCGTCTGCCTTCTGGCAGATTTCGAGACAGGTGATGTTATCTTTTACGGGATAATGTTGTCAGCAATACGTCCAACGCTCTGCAATTATATTAGTCTGGAGATTACACTCTAGAGAGAGGAAAAGGGTGCTTTATAACTAAGCAGATAGATTTGTTTTATTATTAAATTTAATCAAGAACCCGATTCTTGGCCGAATAGTATTGCCTGCTGGTTAGCGTTCAACAGGACGAGCGAATATTCAAGCTGGCGTGAGTGACAGTCACTGCTTTCGAAAACGTGAAAGTATATTTTTATCAGGAAAAACTTTATTTGAAATTTTATTTTAATTTTTTTTATGCGTGAGCTTTTCTTATCAATAGTTGGTCTGGTTTTTAGGAATTTTCTCACTTACGATGCTTGAACGCAAAACACTTAGGTATCAATGTTGTCCAGGAAGTAATCCACTTCAAGAAAAAAAGGAAGGAAGGTGTATCAATTCCAGGATGTAATTATCACTTCTCGGACGTAGTTATTACTTCCAGGAATTGTATCGCTTCAGCCGTGGACTTCTGGCTATTCCACTCAAAAGACCACTCCGGAAACACCGTTTTGAGTCGATAAAAGAGATTCAACGTGAATCGCGGCAAGCTTTGAAGGTCATCCCTGTCGATGGCTTTTTAACATGCATTGAGGATTGGAAAAAAAGTTGGCATAAGTGCATTGTGTCCGGAGGGGATTCCTTTAAGGCAATGAAATAAATTTGAAAAAATAAATAGTTTTGAAAAAAAAAAAAAAAATAACTGATCTTACTTTTTGGGCTCAGTAGTATGAAGGTTTAAGAATCACGAAACACGAAAATGATTATAACATCGTATGCGAGAGTATCGTAATATAAACAGTTGAAACCCCCTAGTAAAAGTTTTCTGAGTCACGTAAATATGTGTAATCACCCCTTATAGTCTTATTGGAAGACAATACCTTTCCTTACCCATCTATTGGGGACAGTCCGTGATATTCTGCGTGAAACACGAGGCCCCTCATGAGAAAAAATAAGGAGGAACGGAAAAAAAAAAGATAAGAGATGCTGCAGGAAGCAGAAATTGTGTTGATAAGACGTCTCCCTTCTTTCGAGTGGGATCTTATCTGTCACGGCCTTGCAGCGAGCATAAGATCACATAAGACTTGGCGAGAATTACGTAACGAAGCGGAGAGAAATGGCGTGTTGTGACTAGGTTGGATCGATTTTTTTGTCTTTATTGAATTTGGCTCAGCAGCAAGGGCATTCGGTTTAATTTATGCATGCCAAGGAATTTTGAGTTGATAAACCTTCTTTCTAAAGCTATTGTTAGTGATCACTGAAATTATTTGATATTTACAAGAAATTTTTTTAATTTATCGCGATTAATTAGTTTTTAAAATTTAAGAGGATCAAAATGTTGTTTAAGTATATCTTCACAAACTACTAATATTCATTGGAAATATTTTGTTTTTAAAATCGTTCTTTTTTAACAAAAATAACATGTGTTTTGTATTTTTAACGACAATCATTTTAAATTACAGGAAATTGCTAAAGACTTCAATATCATTATCTTTATAGCTGTAATAAGGCCTATATTATTATAAATTTCAACTAAAAATCTTGATTATTAGAGCAAACTATTTTTTTTTTCAGTTAATTGAACATTGATTCATCTTTCGTTGCTCCTACCCAAGATGAAGAACTTAATAGTTAGAAACACGTAAATTTATCGATTATAAAAGTATCTGAAATTATGAATAAAAGCATTAGCATTAATATCACTTGGGAATGAAATAAGCATCTTTTCTAAGAAAGTTCAATGGATTAACATCAAAATTCAATAGTATTTTTAAATACACTCAATGATACATCAATTTTATATATATTTTTTGGTTTTGTTTGTCGCTCTACGGTCATTATGTGCACAATTTAGTTTTAATTAGATGGGGATCTACAGTTTAACGGGGATTCGAACCACTAACACACCTCCATGCCACAGCCAGGATTCGAACCTGAAGCACCAAAGGCCAGAGCTCTAGCCAGTTGGCCACCATGCATCAAGAAGAATCTAATTATAATGAATTTTCGTATGGAAAATATATTTCGTCTTTCATACAAATGCTTAAATTTTGACGACTAATAAAGGAATAGCTACAGTTTTGTAATTAATCGCCAAGAAGAGAAATTCCTGTATATAATTTCCATTCCAGTACATAAGACCTTCCTTGGGCATAATTTCCATTACTTCATTATCTCACTTTGACTGCATTAGTACTTTACATACGAGTTCGTACACAGTATGTGTATGAATCAAAAATGGAGAAAGGATGTGTAATTGATCAAAAGGTAGAAGGGTGTGTTAGATCGAAGGATAGCTCGATTGGGAGCAGTGGTGGCATTTGACATTGTTGCACCGTTACAGAACACAGCTTTTGAAAAAGACTGTAATCTGTCTAGACAGATGACAAAAAGTCTGGGGCCGAGTCATTTCCAGAATGGCTCTTCCATTACCGAATTCGTCAATATTTTCGATTTGATGTGTAACCAGGATACCAGTGACCGCAAAAACCTTAGAAAGATTATTCAGAAAAAGTGCCTGAATTCATGTCTCCATTGTACCTATTACCCCTCACCTGTGTACACTCAAAAGCATACTTGCAGAGAGTGTCGGTATCTTTTAACCTAGAATCCTCCTGGTAGGAAAAACGAATATTTTCAATTATATGACCATCTTCGAATTACGCATGGATCTCCAACAAATACATGTCTAGGAACATCTGCAACAATTATGATAATCGCCTACCTCAAAAAAATAGGCAAATGCAAGTTATGGCCTGGAAAGCAACTTTATTTGATAACTCGACCCCCGTTGGTTGTCATTAATGACTGTACATAGACAGTATTTTACATTCCATTGCATTGTCTTTCTTTTCAATTTTTTTCTTTTTTTATGTTACAATTCAACAAGTCATTCCGTACATAGTAATAATTTCTACTGATTGTGTCTACCGTGTGAGTCCAGGTTAGAATAGAACAAGTTAGTTAGATAGACAACAAATTCCGCTGATATTTGTACACTGTACGAATTAATTCACACCTGATAATAGTTTGCTTAAGAACTAAAAGTGGGTTAATGGCTTATTGATTGGTTCTCTGTAAGCTAAATGTATCTTTTGATGGCCAATCACAGGCCTTTAGTATTCTGGTCTTGGGTCGAATCCTGGCGGTTCGAAAAGTGCCCAAAGTTTGAACTCAATGACCGTAGCCCAAAGTGTGCACACCAAAATGACCATAGAGCGACAAACCAAACCTCTACATATGTATGATGTTTACAGATTTACGTCCTATTCAAATAAATCTTTCTTGGTGCATCAGGGGTTTTTTCAATTGTTTTAAAAGAATATTTTGTTGAATCTGTTCCAAAATTATTTTCAATTACATAGAGCACACCCATTTTCGATATCGTAGGAAAACTTTTTCTAAAATTTCAATTTGAAAAAAAAAAAAAGATTTTTTAGGCTCATAAGAATCACAGAAGGACGATTCTTATGATTTATTTAGTTCTTGGCAGTAAATAGTTTTTCCATCAGTCATCGATTTATTAAAATAGTTGCAACTTTTGACGGCTTACTTTTGCAACAATTATTCTTTGAAAAATATGCCTTACTTTCAAAATAAAGATACTAAAAAAAGTTTTCAGGAAACTCTCATCTTTCCGCACAAGAAAAAGAAACTTTTTCCATTGTCTGTAAAGAATAGTTTATTTTCGATACACGTTTCCGGAAAAATACATCAGCGGGCATTACTCCGACGAGAAGGCGTTTACTCGTGAAAAATATAGTTGCAGTACAAAAAATACAACGCCAAAAACACTTTCTTTTATCATACAAATGGGAAGTTTTCTTCTGTAGGGCCGAAATTTATGACCAGAACCTACCGAGCCCTAAATCTGGATCGAGTCAAGAACGCCAGCATAAATGTCGAGCTTTGACGCCCATTTCCAGGCATGCGTTAAATAAGATATTCGTAGCCAATGCTACTTTCTCACAGATCTGGCTGACGCCAGCCATTTTATAACTAAGACCGCCCTCAATTTAATATTTATCGAATCAAAGACTCTGTGCTGCCAGAAGACGCATGCTTGAATAGCCAGCTCTCGGATTCCGAGTTAAAAATTAATTTTTCTTGGGTATCATCTCTCTGTCTTGGTTTTTCTGCGGGAATTTATGGCTCTGGTAATGGGATGGGAGACGCGTTTTCATTGGTTTACAAAGAAGCACGTACGATAAAGTTCGGAATTTTGTGGCAGCAGGGGTTTTTTATAAACTTTGAATGCGAAACACTGTTTCGATAAAATATTAGCTGAATAATGTCTTATGTAACTTTTTTTGAATTTTTTTCTGTTTGAAAATATTTATTTTAATCCTGGTTTTTATGATAATTATTAATTTCAGTTTTGTAAAAATATTTCTGTAACTTAGTCATTTCTTTCACTTGTGAGAATCCCTAAATTTAACAAAACTTCTAACAAAAAGAATATCATGTCATATCTTACAAAAGTGTCAAATGCAGCATATATGGGTAGTTTCTTATGCTACATCCATTTTGAAGCATCCTCTGTTTTCGAGCCAATAGCTGTGGCACCGCTAGTCACTTAGCTATCTTTTATTTGGGGCGTTGTTGAAAAACTAGAAAAAAATTATCACTTTTTGTCTTTTAATTAACCAAAAACCGTTTTTGCGTCTGGAGTCTTCTAGTGGCAGAATCGCTTCATCTGTAATTCCTTTTATTTGTTTTCAGAATTTTCTTGAAATTAAAATGGCAAATTTTAAAGTTTATGCGATTGTGTTTGTTAGGTTTTTTAAATATATTTTTCTATTTGTTTCAAATGTCCTGTTATTTAAAAGCAAGGCGGTTTCATATCTATTGGCACTTTCTATAAAAAAGATTTCTTTCGGAGATTTTTATTAATTGAATTATTTTTTAAAAAATAATGTATATACGTAAGATAACCAGTCATATATAGGTTTATTTAAGGGCTTATAAATGAGCAAGGCCGTGTTATATTTACTAATATTTTATATAAAAAGACTTTTTAAATCTATTAATTGGATTATTTTTTTTTTGAAAAAAATTGAGGTATATATATATAAGGTTACCAGTCATATATAGCCTTATTTAAGAGCAAGGTGGTATCATATCTACTGGTACTTCATATAAAAAGGATTTCGTTCAGAGATCTATTGATTAAATATTTTTTTAAAGTAATTGGGGTATATATATATATATATATAGTAATATATAAACTTATTTGCGGCAAAAGGCTGTGTCATATATATTGGTGCATTTTTAAAAGGGATTTCGTTCAGAGATCAATAAATTGAATTATTTTAAAAACAATTTGGGTATATATATATATATATATATATACCCAATTGTTTTTAAAAATAATTCAATTGGCTGATCTCTGAACGAATATATATATATATATATATATAAGGTAATAAGTCATATATAGGTTTATTTAGCAAGCAGTGCAAGGCGGTGTCATATATACTGGTACTTTATATAAAAGGATTTCATTCGGAAATCTATTAATTAAATTATGTTTAAAAAATTGTGTATATATAAGATAACCAGTCAGTATATCGAATGCAGCCGTTTTAAAATAAATACATAATTAATGCAAAAATAAATGAAACAAAGTAATTCCCAAAAAACTTTCCTTTCAAAGCGTGGCGGAGTGAACGACCTCCTAATCAGCAGGCGGCCATAATTTAAGTGGAAATGGCGATTCAGATTAGTGTCACCTCCACAATGTGAGGGAGTTAATTTCATTTCCTCGGGAGAAAGTGACGTGCGCCACTTACCCTCCAACTCTTCCCTAAAAAGCAAGAAACGGTATCTGATTAGGCAACGTCGATGCCGCACATCAAGACCCGATCGATGGTTGGGGTGGGCTGTCCACCTGAGAGGAGGGAAGCAGACTGCCCATCCGCGGACAAGCTTTCGCCCGAGTCCATTAGCATTAATTGAGGGTCAATTACACCTTCCCCGAGTTTTTAAATTGATTATGCAGAGATGAGGACCTGATAACGGATTTCATTAGTGGCGTGTTTCTTTCCCCTTTTTGCTGCTGCGCTGCTGCCGGCAGTAATTATTTTATCATGCAGAAGGGTTCGCACTCATCAGGCCATGGATGGATTCGTCAAAGTGTTGGGCTTTCTATCTTTTTTTCATTTCTGTTATGATTTATTTATTTTCAGAGGGTATTTTTTGGTTGGTTTGATTTATTGGTTTGGTTTGTTTAAAAAATTTATCTTGTGTTGGAGATGTGTATTAGCATTAAAAATGATTAAGTTGGCACGTTTGAGATTTTCTGTTATGATTTTTATATATGATTTTGACAGTATGAATTTATACTAATACCTTTTACCTGTGAATTTATACTAATACCTTTTTTTAAATGAAATCATGTACTTGTAATTATAAGTGAATTGATTGATGATCAGGTTTCACATAATCAGTGAGCTTCATGCTCTACAAATGGAATGTCAATCAATGGTCAGAATGGACAGTCAATGCTCAAAGTGAGAACCTTTGGTACCACAGACTTCAGTTTCTAATCCTGGCTGTAGCATGGATGCTTGTTATTGGTTCGGAAACAACGTTAAACTATAGGTCCCGGTCTATATTGGCCCAAAGTGTGCACAAATGTGCACACACTAGCTAAAGCCACAAAACCACAAATAGCCCAAAGTGTGCATCCATAGAATGACTGTTGCCAATTTTTAGATTAAGAACTGAACACGATTGCCTGCCGAACATCTAGCCAAACGATATATGTGTTTATGTAAGACAGAGAAAATGATTAAGTCCCATCTACTTGTTTGCTCGGGACTGAACTCTTTAACTTACAACAGAATAACGATTTGTGTACTCTGTACTGTAGGGCCGGAGGAAGCATGTTCTGATCACATGGACTTTTATTATGGTGCTTCTAGCTTTTTTAATTTTATCCTTAGAACATTTAACTTGTTTTTTATCTGTTTTTAAGGACTTTTTGGTCGTTTTAGTTAAGAATATCTGATCTTTTCCCTTTGTAATTTCGATTTGTTTATATGTTCTTTTTGTTTCTACGGTAAGTAGCCCAAATTTATATGGATTGAGTTGCAATAAAGCCGTAGATAACAACAACATGTAGTAACCAAAATTTATCTATAAAATTTTGTTAATTCATACCTTTTCTATTGAGTTTTTCATATTGAAATACAAACAGCTTGATAATAGAAATGAAGTAAAAATCGGAAAAATAGATTAATTCTATACTTCCGTTGATATAATATTTTACAGCTTTTGCAAATTTAGCCACCAGGATCTATCGAAAATTGTTCAGCAATCAGTCGCATGTTGGTTTACTACTTTTATCCACAAACTGCTGATGAAAACTACTCGTTTGATTTTTAGCATAATGCTGCAATTTTGAAGAGAAAAAAAAACATGTAAGAACTTCAATTAAGTTGATATTTCATTTTTTTTATTTATGAAAGGTTTCTTTTGGATTTTAATAAAAGAATATGAGATAGTAATATATTTTCAAGTTACGTTTTGCCGTAAATATTTATGCATACTTTCTGCATGTCGTAAAGCGAAATGTCATTATTATACGATGATTTTCTAACCTCAATTTAACAATTTAATAAAATCTTCGATTATTAAATTGTTAAATTTAACTGCATCAATTATTTTCGGAATAATGATTAGATTCAGAATTAATATTGATTATGATTAGATTCAGAATGATGATTAAGATCATAATGATTAGATTCAAATTCTATTTAAAAAATACATTGTATTATAAATAGAATTTATTAACTATATATTCTATTTATAATACAAATGTATTTTGAATAGTGGAAACCAAATTTGTTTTTGCATGCATAATGTTAAAGAAATAAATTTTTTTCTTACATTATTGAGAACTTCAAAACATAATAATTATCAATTTAATTGATATTTTAAAATAATATAAACTAGGGATTATTTCGTTATTCTAATTTATTTTCAGACTTAATTAAACATAGGAAACTTTAAAAACAACTGAAGCATTAGAATAAATAATTAAAGCATATATTTATAGAAAATATAATAATAGATGTATATTATTATTACGAAAATTGCAAATTTAATCACATAAAATAAAATCAGAACAGTTTGTAATAATTAAGACTTGCAATAAACTGCCGCCTACCAAACCAACTCTATTTTTTAATTAACTATATTAATTTTTAATTTTATTTACTTTTATTGTTTTGGCTATTTTAGTATAGCTAATACCTATTATAACTGGTACAATTATTAACTTTAATATTTCATAATTAACTATTACTATTACAACTGCTTTTATTTGTTGAGCAGCAATACGTAAC